>JBBPKD010000248.1:0-27699 GCA_038089075.1 Singerocomus inundabilis
GGGGGGGGGGGGGGGGGCGGGGTGTTGCCGGGGTGCGGGGGAGGCGGTGGGGGCCATGTGGGGGGAGGAGGAGGAAGGGAGGACGGGGCTACTTGAAGGCATGCGGTTAACGGCACTCTTTCCTCCTCCTCCCCTGGAGACACCGGTAATCGTTTAATTAAACACGTATCACAGACACCAGCGATGCCCGCCGACAGCAGAGAATGGCATCTCCTCCCCGAGACCGAGTATCGCTTCGAGCTCGACCCCGCCACCCTGCTCGCCATCAAGGTACCTCCACTAACCTCCACCTCCACCTCCCCCCCCGCTCACCCACCGCCAGCTCCTCCGTGGCCATGCGGAAATATTTGGCACAGAGCTCGCAGAGGGCAAGTCCTACCTCTTCACCGCGGAGTGCAAGGCCGCCGTGTTCACCTGGCACGGCTGCACCATCCAGATCAGTACCCCCCCTCTTCTCGCCTCGCCCCCGCTCACCTTGCCAGCACGTCACCGGCCGTCCCTCCACAGAGTACGTATCCGACGAGACACCCATGTCCGTCTATGCAAACATCCACTTCGCCCTGGAGCAGATGCGCGTCCGTGCCCTCCGCGACCTGCACGGATCCCCCCCTTCCGATGACGATCAACACACCAACACAGAACCGCCCAGAGTCCTCATCTTGGGTCCCGAAAGCTCAGGAAAGACGTCCATCTCAAAGATTCTGATAAACTACACCCTGCGTGTCGCCCAGGATTGGTCCCCACTCCTCGTCAACCTCGACCCTGCCCAAGTCCGTCCGCTTCCACCCCCACCTCCCGCACACTCACCTCCACCAGGGCGCGTGGTCCGTCCCAGGCACCATCTCTGCTGCCGTTGTAAAGAGTCCCATCGCCACGGCCTCCCCTGCTAATCCTCTGGGCTCATCAGCCACATCGGCACCGACCGCCGTGGCTTCCAACGCACTCATCCCCTTGACTTATTGGTATGGCCACCCCGACCCAAAGAACAATCCGCAGCTCCTCGATCGCTTAATCCGAAACCTCGGAGTTAATGTCGCCGAGCGACACGATGTGGATACTCAAGGTAGCCACCCTTCCCGTTCTCTTCCATTCCACTCCCTTTCAACTTAATTAACCATGTCTAGCACGCGTCTCCGGCTTGATCGTCGACACCCCCTCTTCATTTGCGTCCGGTCCTAGCTCTGGATTCAACGCAGACAATCGCCACACCCTCATCAAAGCATGTGTCGACGCATTCCAAAGTATGTACACTCCCTTCTTCCTCTCCTGCACGCACAACATCACTTCCAGTAAACGTCATTCTCATCGTCGGCCACGAAAAGCTCAATGTCGAGATGCAGCGTCTCTATGGCACTCAACTGTCCGTCGTTAAAATTCCCAAGTCCGGAGGGGTATTCCACTGTCTCCTGTTCTCCTGCCTCCTCTCATTCCACTATTCTAGGTCGTCGAGCTTGACCACGCTTACCGGGAGCGCGTGCACAACTATCAGCTGCATGCATACATGTATGGCCAAAAGATTGATCCCCCTCCTGGCATATCCTCGGTCCTTGTAGGAGGGGAAGCAGTGACAGAACTCGTCCTCTCCCCCTCCTCAACAGTCATCAACTTTAACGACCTTGCAATCTACCGTATCGGCCAAGGTGAATTACCTATACATCCATACTCGCCCCTCTTTACCTGGGCGTGACTAAATCCCTACATTCAGAGTCAATGGCGCCCTCCTCGGCTTTGCCCATCGGGGCCACACGCACCCTCTCGGAAATGCAACCCGCGTTACTAGATCCAGCTTCTAACAGCGCAAGATTGTTCAACAAGGTCCTCGCCCTGCTTTCCCCCTTCAATGAGGATGAAAACGAGCGATACGACGAGGAGATTCTTGACTTGCCCGCCGTGGGATTTCTAGTCATGTGAGTTTCATCGAGGATCTTCTGTGTCAGTCCACATTCACCCTCACTCTAGAACAAGCTTGGATACTCCAAACAGGAAGATGACCATACTTGCACCAAATCAAGGTCCGATTGTCGGGGGTACGGCTATCATCGGTTCATTTGAGTGGACAGAATGATCGCCCAGCTGTCCACTAGAGGTATTCGATAGGGTTAACATGGGTGTACCATCATCTCAGTTATCACTGTGTCTGCCGCTAAGTGTATGATTGCGAAAACTGGTTTGAACCCCAAACTTTGGCTGTTGACCTGTCATATCCAAGGTTCAGACCTTCTCGTGAAACACTGACTCGGAACTGTCTACATGTTACAGCCGCGAGAGGTCTCGACCCCACACACCCCTGTTGACGTGTGGGTAAACACAATCTCGACAGGGTCACCGACGGGCCTACCTAATGATCCAATCGATCATAAGCAACGCTCTTGTCCTAGGTGACACCTGTTCACTCCAGTATACACTTCTCCAAGCATACATTGCAACCAAACCGCCCATGACGGACAATTCTCCCAAATCAAATACAGCAGCATTGCCAATATACGCCAGACTGCCAAGGTGTTTGTATCGGAATGGCCCGGTGACAGCTTCGTCCAAGTCCTTGACACTGTTCACTTCCAGTACCTCGTGTTGCGCCGCAAGTTTGCCGAGTTTCTTCCCGAGATATTTGCCTTGTTGAGAAGCAACCTGCGCCGTCTGTAAATAACGGTGTCAGCCCACAGGAACCGCGTGAGCAAGCTCGACTGACAGCGGGCAACGCCGTTATCTTGTTTCCTATTTCTTCGAGAAGCTTACAGAGCTCGTTCAACGTCAAACTATTGTCTGCATCCGAGTCATACAAGTCGAATAACATGCGGACCTTTCAATGTGTCACGAATGAAGGAATTTTGTCGCATGTTCAACGCTAACCTTTTGCAAGTGGGACTCCGCCATAGGAATACGTTGTTTGATCCTAGAGACTACGATGATATGAGGACAACGACCTAAAGATATTGACCAGCAGCTCCTTACCCATGAAATCAAATTCATCAAAGTCAATTTTGCCGTTTTTATCTTTATCGGCCTCGTCTACCAGCTCCAGGAGATGGCTCACAAGGGATGTTTCGATCTATTCCGCTGACATGTCGGACCCTCAGTAGTCTGGAACTGTCCCAATCACTCACCGTTGCGCAATCACCGATAGCATATACCTCACCAGGTGGCGCACCCTTTACGCGGAGATGTGCATCAACCTCGATAGCTTTCTTATGGACTTGATTGGGTAGAAGCTCCGAGACTCGCTTCGTAAACGGGTTCATAGCTATTCCCGTCGACCACAGCACAAAATTGGTGGGGATCTTACGCTGCGTGATCGTCCCATCCGGTGATCGTACGGTATATACGACGTGGTCATGGTGTACTGAGTGGACGCGAGCCGAGGTGATAAGGTCCACCCTATCACGCCTGAATTTGTCCTGTGAGATGGGTAAGTCAGAGCTCCAAAAAGTCAAGGTCAGAAGACTCAACGTGCCTCTGCGTACTTGGAGATGGCATCAGAATACTGTAAACGTGAGACCATCGTCCTTCAGCTAGGCATCACTCAGACATACTGTGTTCAAAATGTGTTCGCGTGACTGGACGACATGGATCGAGACCTCTTCCCGACACAGTTTCGGAAACTAGGGGCAACGATTGGATTGGGTGCAGAAGTACATGAAAATAAAGGGACGCACATAATTCATGATATCTTCCTGACAAAAGTCATAGATTTCCTGAAGAGGTCTCGTCAGGGGCAAAAAAAAAGAAAAAGAGGGGCGAGGAATACACACAGCGGCTGTCTCGACACCCGTAGGTCCTCCTCCACAAACCACAAAACTCAGCAAACGCTTCCGCTCCTCTGGGGTGGTGGTAGGTAAAGAGGCTGTCTCAAAGTTGTCTGAAAGCAACATTCCAGTAAATCCTGGTAGGCCTAGTATGGACTGGCGTACCCATGATCCGGCGTCGAATGGCCTGTGCATCCGATATAGTCTTCAGCTGGAAACAGTGTTCTAATCCGGGTACACCGTGCGTGCTGGAGACAGAGCCAACTGCAATAACCAGCTTATCGTAACTAGACAGACAGGAAGGAGACCTTCATATAGCCTTCAGGAACCTAAGGCTTACGGTACATATATTCTTTGGACGGTTCCATCGGGTCCAGCTGTTTCGACTTCCAGCAGACGCTCAGACATCATCAGATCTATCGCCCTTCCGCAAATCATTTGACCACGGAGTCGAGCAATGATTTTGCGTATCGGCTCAATAAGGCTGCGAACCTGAACTGTGCCCACTGCAGCAGCTTTGCCAGGGGTGAATCAGCAAACACAAACAAGATGACCTCCGAAAAGGAACCTCACATGGTAGGAGAGGAGTGAACGTGGTGAACGTTTCTGCGGTGACAACAGTCACATGGTAGTCGCCCAGCGACAAATTTTGCAAGACCGAGACAGCCTTGGTCAGGATGGTTGAGTTGCGAATGGACTGAAGACACGCTGTCTCACCCCCCATCCCCCTCCAACAATGACGAGTTTGGGTTTCTCATTCAGCTTTCTGAAGTCCTCGTCTTCTTCGTCCGAAAGAAGGGCGTTCACGACGGGTAAATTTTTCGGACCACCACGCTCGGGATGCAATGCTAGGGGAGACACAGGAACGCGTTCGACATGTCTGTCCGTGTACGTGAATGCGTCGTGTATAAATATGGCTGCTCCAAGGGCGAACACGCCAGCTGTAGCAGACAGCACAAAATAAGAGGTGTACTTTGCGATAAGAAAGGAACGGCAGAGGAAACGAGGTCTGGGACGAGGTTCTATGGGAATGACGGGCTTGGCTCGTTCCGGGGATGACCCGGCTGCAAACCGACGTGTGAGGCGCAGTGCTGGCGACGGAATGAGTGATATCTGGAGCGAGTGAGTCGATCTGCTCCTGAGGCCATAACCAGCCCTAGGGAGTTGCACGACCTGCGAGACTTTGAGCATACTCCCTGTGAGTGCCAACAAGCTACGAGAGTGAATCGTCATGGGTGGAGATACTCGTGGAGTGCTCCGAGCTCTTGGCCTTTGCGGGGTTGTCTGGAGAGTTCAGTGTTGCCAGCCAACGGCAATATTTGTGAAAATTGACACGACTCGAACGAACCTCGGGTCAAATACAAGAACTCACAAATTGAATTGCTACGCTAGGTTACAATGCGGGATATAGTTTGCTAACAAATGCAATAACGAAGATACTATACGATTGCCACCAATCATAAACAGTAAGCGGTTAAGGCGAGGCAGCCAATCGTTCCACGAAAACGGAGCTTGATACCAAGTCTCAGGGTATAGCACACGTCCGTGTGCTCCCTACTGTGGTCGTCGCTTGAATCAATTAATCGAAACCACTTCCGACAATCCTGCACTGCCTAGAGGTCAGGGATCACCGGTAAGCTGCGACAAGTTGTTCAAGCTGTTGGACGACCTCGGACATCGTGGGTCGTTCCGCAGGATCGTGAGCCCACATGCATTCGACAAGTCCAACAATTTCCGGACAATAGTGTTTTCGTAATCCGCTCACAGAAGGTCTGTAATAGTTAATCTGTCAGCCGCTCGTCACCCAAGACACATGATATAAAGACTGACCGTTGTCGCTTGGCACCCACCGTTTCGTAAATAGCGTGTTCGTTCATTCCCTGTGAAAAAACATTCAGCCATACGCCACTCAACAAGGACAAGATATCTACCTCCCACGGAAACCTCTTGATAGGTAAATGCCACTGGAGCATCTCCCAGAAAACCATCGCACAGGAAAATACATCGGCTTTGTGATTGTACTTGGGATGGGCGTGCCAAAGCTCCGGAGCCTGCCAATTCACCGTACCGACGACACTTCGAACCATCGATCGTGTCGATTGCTTGACCTTTGCTAGCCCAAAATCTGCAATCTTCGCAGCACCGCGAGAGGTAATGAGGATATTCGAGGACTTGCAATCCCGGTGAATGATTGAAGGCTTGCGAGTGTGGAGGTATTCCAGTCCGTAAGCGATATCAAGCATTACGCTTAACTGTGAAAGACAACTTCAGACACAGAATCCGACAAGAAACGCGTACGTACAACTTTATAGAGTGTTGGCACCGGAACATTCCGGATGTAGTCAAATAAGTCACCATTTGAACAAAGCTCGCTAACAATCATCACTGGCGTTTCACGTGTATTCTCCGGTATACTGACACCAAGCTACAACAGTGATTTTAGCTTAAATGTAGTGAGATGAAGTAAATACTCACAAAGCGCACAATGTTCGGATGGTCAAACGCTCCAAGTAGCTTAAGTTCTTTGATATCCACTACAACAAAATCAGTGAGCGCTTTTCAAGACACGACGACGACAAACTTGAACTGAGTTGATCCCGGAACTCAGCGATTGCAACCCGTCTGCCTTTGAACTTCCCGACGTAGACATCCTTAAATCCACCACTTCCAATCTTTTCCAACTTTGTTAGTTTATCTGGGGGTATCTCACGATCCTCAAGTCCTAAACTCTCCAAGTCGAGTTCGAGTTCTGGCTCTGGTTGATTCTGTTGTTCATCCGATATCGGCGGTGTACAGGGATCATCCTGGTGGACATGATGTGGGCGCATGAACGTAGGCGGAGTAGTACTATAACTGCGACTGTTCGTTCGGCGGCGACTGCCACGAATACGGATTGTTGACGGAGGTCGTACAGTACCCGTTGAGGATGGCGAAGAGAACCCATTCGCATGACGATCGCGCCACTGTAGTAGAGACTGCGCGAGCTGAGGTTTCGTACCAGCTACGTCCAGGTCACGTGTCTCACAGAGTCGAACAAGGTCATCACGACGAAGACGAATTAGCGTCTTCTTAGTGGCGAGAGTAAGATCAACTTCAACAACGGTCAGCAGCTGAACCTGTAGGGTGATGAACACCTACAATCCTCTTCTTCCATAGCCTCGTCAGCATCAGCATCCTCTATGCTATCAGCGTCCACGTCAACTGATTCGAGTTCCAAATCAATCTCCTGATCATCTTGTTCCTCTTCATCCTCATTGAGATCCCCTCCACCAACAACTTTCCCACTTCGGAGCTTCCGGGGCATTGTATCCACAGGATACAAGTTATTGTCCACGTAAAAATCCTCGTCCTCATGGAATCTCTCGGTATCTTCGTCATCCATTTCTTCAACCACATCCTCCTTGACTTGGTCCTCTTCTTCCTCATCGTCTCCTTCGCTCCCATCGTCCCTTGGTGGTGTGTGCGTCTGCATCCTCCGCGGTCGCAAGCGTCGTTTAACAGGCGTGCGCCGACCGTTCTCTGGTGGCGGTGAAGGAGACGGAGATGAAATAAGTTCATCCACCTCTTCCTCGTCATCCATAGACTGATTCTCTTCTGTCGCCCCACATTCTTCTCGCTCTATAGCATTCTTACATTTTGTTCTTTGCCCCGGAGCTACGTCCTGACCCTGGGTGGAAGTATTTCCATTGACCTTGTCTCTGCTACGGAGCCGACGAGAGCTGCGCGAAGTAGCCGCGATCTTTGCCTCTAGTTCGGCAAGGTCGGTTAGTTCACTTTCGTCATCGGAAGCTGGGAGAGACCGCGCTTGAACGTCATCGTCGAACTCAACTTGTCTGGGTTTGGATTTGACCTTCGGAAAGATAGATTGTGATGGAGGATGTTCACCGGAGCCTTTACGCGTACGGAGGCGTGTAGCAGGTGGGGATGGGAGAGGATTTGAGGATGTCATCGTTGGAGAGGACCGACTCGATGTCAAGCGCGTGTTTCGTCGTCTAGCAGAGTTGGTCGGATGATCGGACAAAGGCAGTAATACCAGAGTATACTGACCTAGCAGTAACCTCAGGTCCGATTTTCTGCGTAACCACGCCCAGTCCAACAGGACACGAGTTTGCGTCGAGCTGACCCAAAGACAAACTACGTGTCTTAAAGGTACGCGTGGATATCTGGCCCATACCATTGACAGTTACGCGCCTTCTAAGACTTGAAGCTGCCATGTACTTGGTACCAACATCCGTCTCCTCACCGCCAGCAATGTTCCCATCATCAGACGAAAAGTCACTGGAATTACCATCTCTGCCTGAAGGAGAAGAAGGAGGGAGTGAGGCAAGGTCGTCGCGTGCAGAGATGATGGCGTCAACCAGTTCGGGCTTTGTAAGGGACTCCGTGTCGTCCGAAAGACCAGCCGCAGCATAAAGGCGGACAAGTTGCTCCTTGCGCAACCGTAATAGTTGCCTGCTGGATGCTTCATTGATAAGAAACTCGTCTGCTACTTCAATATAAGCGTCAGGTGATGACAGGTGTGAGTACAACTTACACGACTCTTCTCGGTCGCTGTCCACCTGAGAGTCATCCGACCCACTCCACCGACGATACGCGTCAACGTCCATTGAAATCGCCTCATCGTCAATTTCAGAACCTACAGTGACCGCCTTTCGCCTCTTGAGTCTTCCGGACCCACGCATTGGGCGACCATTCGCGTGAGCATTCTCGTTGACAGAAACGACGCGTTTTCTTTTCGAACCGACAGAGACATCGTAATTCTTGCTCACATCGCGCATGCTATTTTTGTGTAGGAGGTACTGGCGACTAGGCAACCTGCGTAGATTTGGCTGCAAGGTGGCAAGGATAGGCCGAACAGAAACTGTGTCTGAAGAGGAGGGTGCGGACGCGCGCGAGGCGTGGGAACCAACGGTTGACCTCTGGAACCTATTAACGAGAACGAGAGCACGTCTCGCGGCGGGCGAACGACGAAGTGAGGACTTTGCCTTCCGATGATGACTACTTGATGGCGACGAGGAGAGTCTATATGGCGAACGACGCTGAGCCATGCCAAGAACGGGGACTGATGCGGTCGAGTTCTGGACCGGTTCACAGATGACTCGCGTCCACGTTTGGCCGAGGTTTACCCAACTCAACGAAGACGACCACTTTCGTAAATGGTTTCTGGTCCTCGTCGCTGACGCCGTGGAGGACGTCGCCGTGTCCTTGGAGTCGTCGTTGCTGCAGACTTCGGTTTGTTTGGTTTCTGTTTGTTCTCTTATTGCCACGTCAAAAACAAGCGCAAAGCCAACTGTGGCGTGGACGCAATAATTCCCTCAAAAAGTTCTCACGAAAACTTTTTGTACGAAGAGAGACCAAGAAGGGAAGTATTGCTCATATAATCTTGCTTGGCCCGTCAGCTCTTCCCTCAGACTCTACCCACGATGCTACTCAAGTTTTCCAAGTCAGACATCCTAGACTCATCTCTCGTATATCCGGAGACTGGTACTCTCTGCTTTACTATCCTTACCCGTTCGCATTTTATTCGTGCGGGGGAAAAGGATTCCGACACAGAGAGCGAGAGCGAGACCAAGGTGACTCGAAGGACCATTATCATCGACAGGCGTGGTGTTACAGTGGCAGAGATCGGATGGAACGGACAACGACCCATAGAGGTCATCATTAGCAGAGAAAAGATCACAGTCAAAGAAATGTTTGGATCCCAGAGTGCCATCCTATCGTGAGTCCCTCCCAGCACCTTACTGACTTTCCCAACACCACATCTCCTCTTAGACATAATGTCCTGGGACTACCTGCACGCTTTGACACTGAGTTTTTCTGGTTGGCGGGGCCGGATGGACTGACAGTAGGTGAAATTCTACAATCACGCGAGCCACGCAGTCTCAAGGGCATCATAGCTCCTGGACTATGATTCAAATCAAATCAAAGGGCAATTTCGCTTGAACAGTCTTCGTGTCGGCGAACGTTTTATCACGACACCATTATCAGGTCTTGGTCATCACTATCTCGAGTTTGAGCCGCACCCATTGGCGTCAACAGTCGAACTTATAAGTAAATAGCCTCTCGTTGACTCACTACAGCCGATGTTTACTATGCCCGCAGCCACCTTCATACTCATGGAAGTGTTACGACGAGGGAAATTCAATCGACATCCAAGTAGCTTCGATCGACCCAAACTCTGGCAAAATACATCCTTGACCAATCTTGGCAAACGAATACGACGCGGCACGATATGAGAAGTGTTTTCGACCTAGTGTGCAGTGCTAGGCCCGTAGCAACCCAAGGAAGACGTTGACAATTGTTGTTTACATTCTCTCCGTCTTACACATCGTCTTAAATACCGGATGACTAACTATATGTTATTGGTCTCGGAGTGGGAACTTTCACTGGATGGGAGTTCAGGATATTATATTCACCGTCCTCGTCTTCGTCCTCACTCTGATTATTGTCATCTGACACGGAGGGTTCTCTCATGCCAGGTATAGACCAATAGCCTGGTTCTAATAACATCGCCTCCCGATCCGCTGATTCGCCAGTCAATACAATAAGCTCGTCAGCTTCCAACTAGGCACTTGTGATAGCAAGCCCTTTCTCATGACCCCCTTTGACCGCCGAAAGATAGTCCCTTCGCCGTTCGACCAATGGAAGTTGTGCTATACGTTGTGATCTGCACACTTGACCTGATGTGCTCTCCTTCAGTGAAACCAGCCAGTGGTAACCGGTGGTAACCGATGGTAGCTGATGGTAGCCGACGGTCTGAACCAGTCCTTACTGCCGACTAATTTACAGAAGTGCCCTGTGCAGAACTGAGTTCAATTGATGGATTCCACTAGTCGATCCAACATACCCTTTGAACATCGTCCAATGTCAGTCTAATGTTAGACGAAACCCCTAGAGATCTCCGAGCCGCAAACCAAAGCTCTAAGAGATAAGCAGCCGTGCGGACACCCTCTGCTGCGCAGTAATGGCGCGTGCGCGAACATCCTGGCCCCAAGTAGAGTGATTGGTCTGGATGGGGTCTGAGAGGGAAGGTCGTTAGACGTGACCTCATCCATCCTGGGGTGTACTGGTAAGCAATGAGCATACCCGCAGGCTCATTCCAGTTGTATACATATTCAGTTGGAGACTCGAGTTCTCAGTTCTGGGTTTGAAAGGCTTGATGAGATTCTCTGTACTTCATTAATACTGGTACTGGTGAGGCAGATTCATACTGACCCTCACTGCTCAGTCAGGTCATACGTGCGAGTTACATGCGTTTGTCGGACGAACCCCCATCTACGCGTACATGTTTTCCACCTCGTACATCTTGCTACCTGGCACGAGCAATACATCTTCCTCTCCATATACCCAGTCTACATTATACATCTTCAATGCAGGTTGAAGAACAGATCCTTGTCGGGTGGTAGCACGACCAGAAGTCTCGGCTGCCACAGTACCCTTGCTGCCTGCCTTGCTCGCTAGTCCGGCTGCACGTCCGTCCGGGATCCTGATAAATTCAAACTGTCCGTCTGTTGTGTACCCATCGAAGATGTAGTACCCTTTTCTCTCAAATTGGATGATATCACCCGCTTTAAGCCTTTTCACGTTTGCGTCTGCCAGCGCCTCTTCGCGAAATTCGGTTACTGGTGGGACAAAGTCTTTCACGTTGTCGTCTTCCTCAAGCTTCTTTTTTGAAATTAAGTAGTCATAATCTAGAAGTATGATGTCGATCACTGAGTGGGCATCCGTGGGTTGGGCGAGCCAGGTAATTTTCTTTTTCGTTTTGCGGAAGTCACCGCCTAGGTTTAGCACCATGACGAGGGAGGTCACTTCACCGTTTTTTCCGACCACTTTTGAACACACAAACGCGTTACCCCAGTCCATCAGGGTAATCTAGCGGTGCATGTTATTTAACATCAACCCAAAATTCAGGATACACCAACCTCCTCTTGATCTTCAAATGAGGCAGCATCCTCCTGCTCCACCAGGATTGTAGATGAGTAGGCTGTTTGCTTTTCGCCAACCTCTGGATTCTTCTTATGGAGAGGCAGTGTCTTCATCTCGACTCCGGTAGGGCCACCACTGATTGTTACGGGTACGCTGGGAAACCCCGGTGTAAGATTTCCCAATGACCCTACACACATGGTCGTAGCGTACCAATTTTTTTTGATAATTGACCAGAACCGGGGAGCAACTGGATCAATTATTTTTTTGTTAAGAGCCCAAATAGAATCCCATTCAAGGGAAACGAGGGATTGTGACGGCCCCTGAGAAAGCATAAATTGCTTCAGTGCCTCTACCGTCATTCCACGGCGACGAATCCCTGTTTTAAAGGTGAGCTTGATCGACGCATGAACCTCGTGGCTCTGACCTCGAATAGTGGGAAATCGTGGGTCATCCCACCCTTTGACGATTTTGTTATCCACGAACCAATGTAATTTCCGTTTGGACAACAGGGTATAGATGAAGTTTAATCGACTTGAAACAATGTTTAGTTGGTGAACGAATGTGAAAGAAATTCCCCAGACCTGAAGTCCCAGATAGAGACAGGGCGCAAACCTAACGCCTCGATCATCCAGTAGTATTGGGCATTTCTCTCGCGATATTCCATAGTCCTCAGTGCGTGAGTGACGCCCTCGAGTGAATCGACGATGGGACATGCAAAATCATAAGTGGGGTAGATCGTCCACTTGTCGCTGTAAGAAGCGAGTAAACAAATACGTGGGAAACAAGATTGTATGAAGCAGTTCACCCTGTGCGATGGTGAGGAATGGTGTTGCAACGGTAAATGACTGGATCACGAAGTGTTTTATTTTGATCATCTATGCTGATTTTTGCACGGAGACACCACCGGAGGCCATCCGATGTGCCAGATCTCATTTCTTCAAAATGCTTTAAATTGACCTCAACAGGGTCATCGCGATGTGCCGAAGCAACTCCCTTTCCCCGTTCCTCGCGCATCTATTCGAATGTCAGTAACAACGAAAAACAACACGTAAGACTCGTACTTGAGCTTGTTCCGTGTCATCAGTATATGCTTTGCCTGTTTGAATTATTTTGACTGCAAGTTCGTAGATCTGATCAAAGTAATCCGACGTGTGACTTATAATGTCTCCTTGAATACCCATCAATTCCAGATCCTCTAGAATAGTCTTCTCGAATTCGGTCTAAAGCAAAGATAAGCTATAGACAAACCAAGCGAACGTGAACACGCACCGTCTCCTTGGTTGGATTTGTGTCATCAAAGCGGATGATCATTTTTCCTTTGTACATTTGTGCAAAGTACTGGTTTAATATCGCAGCCTTAGCATGGCCGATGTGCAAGTACCCGCTGGGCTCGGGAGGAAAACGTGTCACGACCTCTCCCTCCTTGGCATTCTGAAGACCTAGAGTAAAACTTGCAGCAGTTTTTGTATTCCGTGCCTTGTTTGACTTGGCAGCTGCAATACTAGACAGAGCGGCTTGCGTGGATTCAAGACTTTCCAAGTGTGAAAACCACCGCAGAGCATGAATGTGTTGACCGTTTTTGAGTAGACCTAGTAATTTAATAGACGCTAAAGGAAAGACACTTGGACACTCGCCAAAATACCACAAGGTATCACATACCTCTGATAGCCCCCCAGAGCATCCAATCTGCTGCCGTGATGTCGTGACCAACGAGGAATGTACGGTATGCAAGGTGATCATCCAATGAATCAAGAGCATTGAGAATGTCAGGAATCACCGTTATCGTGGGGAGTGTCTTTGCCAATGCGAAGTATGTTGATACCTGGCGGTATGGTCAGCCTTAAAGAGATCAATCTCCAAGACATCGGGCCACCTTTCTGCTCTCTGCATCCATACCTGCGATCTTGGCGAGGACCGTGACTATTTTCTCTTCAGTAGCATATTTATCACCATCTAGATCGAGTGAGACTCCAGTCGCGGTCTCATCAAAGTTCAGCTCGATCCTTTGAGTGAATATCGCAGTTGCGAGGGCAGCGTAAGGAAACGGGGATGCCTTTGTCGACAGCGTCAGCGACATTTTGGCAGGTCTAGTACACAGTTTCGGTGTTGTTCCCTGAGTCTTGCAAGTTCCTTAATAGCCCGCGTGGATATATGTAGTGAACTGAGACAACTTGGGGCAGGATTGATCCGAATTACTTGATATGTCTTTAGCTTGGCACTCTTTCTGACTCGACCAACCGATTTTTCGCCGGCCTCTCATTCTTGCTTTACCATCGTACTCAGAAAAGGGCCAACTATGGGCTGCATGCTGTGAGTCGCCAAAGTCTACTTGCATGGACTCTCTAAACTTCTCTTAGCATTGATCCTTCTCAAAAGTACAAGCCGTACACGCCTCTAAAACTGGTTAACCGCACATGGCCGACTAAAACATTTACCAAGGCACCCATCTGGTTGTCCACCGATCTTCGCGATGGAAATCAAGCCCTCGCAAACCCCATGACAGGGGATCAAAAGCTGGCCTTCTTCAGGCTGTTGGTCAGGTGTGGCTTCAAGGAGATAGAAGTCGCGTATCCTGCTGCTAGTGAAACCGACTTTTCCTTCGTTCGATACCTCGTCGAGCATGATGAAATTCCGGACGACGTGTGGATTCAGGTCTGTAAAGCAATAGATCTGTCCGGTAACTCGCATTAATTTTTATTATGCTAGGTCTTGACACCTGCTCGCGAGGACCTCATAAGGCGAACGTTCGATGCTGTGGCAGGCGCAAAGCATGTTATCATTCACATGTACAACGCAACGTCTGCCATGTTCCGCAATGTCGTTTTCCAGAACTCGAAAACGCAAACAATCGATCTGGCAGTGCACCATACTAATCTAGTCCGCGAATTAACCAATCAGTATGCGACCTCTCATGGTACTACGTTCCGATACGAGTACAGCCCAGAAACGTTCTCCCAGACCGAAGTCGAGTTCTCTGTGGCTATCTGCGAGGCAGTCAAGACTGCTTGGGGAAAAGCTGGCACCGGCAATCAGCGAATAATTTTTAATTTGCCCGCAACTGTGGAGGTGGGGCCACCCAACCACTACGCTGACCAGGCAAGTTTCCCGTCATACCCTTCACTCTGAATTGCCTTGACGCCCTGCACAGATTGAATATTTCTCCAGTCACATCTCAGAACGTGAGAAGATAATTGTCAGTCTGCACCCTCATAACGATCGGGGGACTGGCATTGCAGCTGCCGAACTCGCCGTTCTTGCAGGTGCTGACCGAATAGAGGGCTGCCTATTCGGCAACGGCGAACGGACTGGAAACGTTGACATTGTCAACCTTGCGCTGAATCTCTACACTCAAGGCATCCCTCCTCACCTGGATTTTAGCGATATTCAGAGTATTATCGATATCGTCACGCAGTGCAATGACCTTCCGGTTCATCCTCGACACCCCTATGCTGGCGAGTTGGTTTTCACTGCATTCTCCGGTTCACACCAAGATGCCATCAAGAAAGGTTTCGAGGAACAATCGCAACGTCATGACCAAAACCTCGCAAATGGCGAGCCACAAATATGGGACATGCCTTATCTACCCCTCGATCCCGCCGATCTCGGATGCAGCTATGAGGCTGTCATCCGTGTAAATTCGCAGTCTGGAAAAGGAGGTATTGCATACCTTGTCAAACATCATCTCAATCTCGATCTCCCTCGCAAGATGCAAATCGCCTTCTACCAGGTCATTCAGGCCATCTCGGATCGCGAGGCAAGAGAGATAACAGTAGAGGATATTACCACTACTTTCCGCAACACATATCACTTCGGAGGACCCAAGTATGAGGGAAGATTGGGGCTTAGAACATTCTCTATTGCTGCTGAGCCATCATCGGAACATTCTGGAACCGATCAGGCTGCAGACGAACGTCGCCGGTTTGATGGTACGTTGTCTGTTGATGGTATGCTTCGAGTGATACGAGGCGATGGAAACGGACCAATCTCTGCGTTGCTTGATGCCCTCAATGGTCATCTTGACATCGATATGACCTTGCGCGAGTATTCCGAACATACCATTGGTGAAGGCCAGACTGCCAAAGCAGCCTCGTACATTGAGCTTGTCGCTACCACAGACGACATCAAGGAGACACGGAGTGCCTCGCAGTCGTGGTGGGGAGTCGGTGTCGACTCCGACATTGCCGCGGCTGGCTTACGCGCAGTTCTTAGCGCAGTAAATAGCGCCATCGGTGATCGCCCTCTGCCCGAGCTGAAGCTGAGCATCGGCTGCGACTCAACGACAGGCCAAGCAGACGTGGCAAATGCGATCGTCAACTCATTGAAGCTACAACTTCCTCGTAGATTCCAAGTTGCATTCTTCGAAGTTGTACAACGTGTTGCTCGGGACTCGAGTGGGCAAATTTCCTATGAGGACTTGACCAAGTTATTCGAAGAGAGATATGGCTACGAGAGTACCAAGCCATGTCGGTTCGAACTGCAATCATTCGATGTTACAAAATCAAGCATGGCTGGACGTCGCCAAATTTCGGCCGAGTTGCTCGTCAACGGCGAGTTGCGGCATGTTTCTGGAGAAGGCAACGGACCGTTGTCTGCTGTTCTGGCCGCGTTGCACACACAAATACGAGGCGCTCTCTCGATCAGAGAATATACCGAACATTCGATAGGCGAGGGTGCTGATGTGAAGGCCGTCTCTTTCGTGGAGTTGATTTATGAAGTTGAGGGGAAGAATAAGGAGTCTGCGTGGGGAGTGGGCAGCGACTCTGATATCACTGCCTCGGGCTTACAGGCGGTCATGAAGGCTGCCAGCTGCCTGAATGTTGTGGACAGGCGTATGGGAGAATGAGAGCGAGGGTGTAGGAGACGTACGTGTTGCACGCGCAAAAATGTACCTATAGCATGTACTCGATATGTATGTCACAAAATGTCACACCATTGAAGGGCGTACACGACCATTCTCGACGAGCTCGCCATATCCGCCGTCAACACAAACGCTGAGGCGCCACCATGTCTGGCTCAGCTCCACGCTCGCCAGTGCGACCATCCACGTCACGATACATCCAACCGGGCTCTCTCTCAGGATCACAACCGTTTCTCAACGTCTTGAATCCAATGAGTCGAACCTACCAGGGGTACACACAAGCAGACCAGTCCCCCGTAATGGAGGAAGAATACGAGAGCACGGACGAGCAAGACATTGAAGCTGGTCACGCAATTCTGCGCTCCACTTCCCGTATCAGGAATGCTTCCGTCAAGACACAAGGTAAACGCAAGGTCTCATGGGAGACTGACGGGGACGTCTCGGAGATGAACCTTCTGCGACCAAACATACGCAGCGAAGACAGGTCATACGAGCAGGATACATCCGACGACGAGGTACCTCAGAGCTTCATGATCGAGGCCTCTCGTTCGCCACGCAAGCCCTCGCCTTCTAGAGCGAGCAGTCCGAACAAGGCCAACATTCGTTCACAGCCGTTGCACTCAACCTCTGCAAGGTCCCTCCCACGAGAAAGCCATCCTGTGCTCCCGGTGTCGATACCTCCCCGACCGTCCGAGCTGGATGTCGATATACCTCCCAAACACCCCCAAAATTATCTACAGCCAACTTCCCCGAAACCTCTACGCGGCTTAGATGCCTACGAGCGTGCCCTCTGGAATTGGGTCAATGTCTACAATCTTGACGCATTCTTGCAAGAGGTTTATCTTTACTATGAGGGGAAAGGAATCTATTCGATAGCCCTTTCCCGGGGGCTTAATATCCTGTCAGCACTTCTCGGTGTACTCTACACGTCGAGGCTGACGGTAAGCACGCAGCACAGTCGGGTTTGTTATCGCCTTCTCGACATTCCTATTAGGGTGTATCGACTACACTCTTATAACCCACGATAAAGTCGCTCGTCTTTCTGATGCTGTTGTTAGTCGCTGTGTTACCAAGTCTGTCTCACCAAGACTCATATGTGCCATTACTGATCCGATAATCCTCAGGTTCTCTGGTGTCACCTTACTCTTCTTCCTTCTCTTTACTGCGTTTTACATCTGGCAAATCGTCCTATTTGCATTTGAAGTCGTGCGCCTGGTGGACATGTATAACTTCTACACCCATTTACTCCACATACCAGATGTGAAAATTCCACACTCTCTAACCTCCGTTGTGCTTATCGTCTTGTTTATCCATGCAGGTCGATATTCAGACGATCTCATGGCCTGAAGTAGTTCGTCGGATAGGTGCCATTCGTGAGGATAATCCTATTACTGCAATCTCCTCGGCGGCCAATAATCGCGGTGAAACGCCCGCCACGGCTTCTCTTGATGCACATGACATTGCGAACCGCATCATGCGTCAGGAGAACTATTTAATCGCGTTATTCAACAAGGAGTTATTGGACCTTCGTGTACCTTTACCTCCTGCAATAAAGAGGGTCCTACGGCAAACTGGTGACGAGGGCAAAGGGAAAACACTCACAAAAGTGCTAGAGTGGAATCTCAGGTTCTGCTTGATGGAGTACCTTTTTGACCCCCGAGGACGCGTCAGGAAGGTGTTCTTGAAAAATAAGAACCGTGCTGTCCTGATCCAGGGGTATGTACGTCCGTTGTATAGTTTTCGCGCTCTCGATGATTTAGGTACCTGTAGGTTGCGGCGGCGATTCATCTTCATGGGCATATTGAATGCGGTTTTTGCACCATTCATTGTTCTGTACATGGTCATGTATTCATTCTTCCGCTACTTCAATGTACGTATCCCCAAGCGGAGCGTTGCGATACTCGACTCACTTCTTCGGATAGGAATATCGCGATAATCCTTCTTCGATCGGCAGTCGACGTTATACGCCATTCGCACAATGGAAGTTCCGCGAATTCAATGAGCTATCACACTTATTTACTCGTAGACTGGATGAATCCTATCCCCTGGCCAGCATATACATTGGTCAATTTCCGAACGAGAAAATAGCAATCATCGTGCGGTACGTGTACCGCCTAAGGCGTTCTCGTTTGTTGACTTTCATCCCGCCAGCTTTGTTGCATTTATTGCGGGGTCATTCGCTGCTGTACTTGTCCTCGTATCAGTTCTTGATCCCGAGTTGGCCATTCACCTTGAGATCACACCACATCGGACAGTCTTCTTCTACATCACCGTATTCGCCTCCATACTTGGTGTCGCACGAGGAATGATACCTGAAGAAAATAGAGTTTTTGATCCGGAGCTACTCATGACTGAAGTCATCCAATACACACACTACATGCCGGATGAATGGAAGGACCAACTTCATTCAAAGCAGGTCAGCTGAGCGGGTTTTCTGCTTGTAACCTTACGATTAACTATAGTTGTTGTCAGGTCCACCAAGAGTTCGGAGAACTATTCACGCTTAAAGTTGTTCTTTTCTTGCAGGAGATCATTTCTGTGATAACAACGCCCTTTGTGCTTTGGTTCTCTCTTCCACCTTGTGCTGCTGCCATCGTTGACTTCTTCCATGACTTCACGGTATGGGTTCCTGGTCGTGGATATGTTTGCAGTTTTGCAGAATTTGATTTCAAGAGACATGGTAATGTCAAGGTTCGCGCGCCTTTACGCCGTGATCATAGCATACACTAACATATTACTTCGCTTAGTTTGGTGCGCCAACTAAAATTCAAGATGAAAGGATGCTCTCTCGGGAGGGGAAGATGGAAAAGAGTTTTCTGAACTTTAAAGCCGCCAATCCAGATTGGAATCCCTCCGATCCGACTGGTTCCCTTTATCTGAGCCGTATTGCAGACATGAGTGCTCGTCGGCGTGCCCTCGCTGCTTCTAGAGTTGGTCTAGATAACACGATCTTACTGAGCGATGACAAGAAGGGTCTCACTGAGCGCGCACAAGAATACGATCGTGCACTCCGGCAAAGCCAGCATGCAGCTTTTCGACGGAGACACGCCGGTGGAGCGAGTGTGGTTGCCGGTGGAGGCGGGGTTGCAGGGTCGACAATCTGGCAGTCCACGATGGGTACATCTTCTGTAGGTGGTCAAGGTATTGGGATGGCTCAGACGGTCGTGCTCGGTGACTCACAGGGGAGTGTCCCGCCTCCCCCGGCACTGCACCCCATGAGAGCGGAAGATCGCGCTGTTGATGGTGGAGTGGATAGCGCATTGGGAGACTCGTATGTGGATGGTAATGCCCATGCAACAAAGTCATACGAGCCGCAACAGGAAGGTACCAATGATGACGAGGTACTTGAAGACGGTGGTGTTCTTGGGTTGTTGGCACAAATTTATGCAACGAAAGGCCCGAGAGGACCTGTGCCCACAATGTAGAGTGGTTGGCAGAGTGTGTCGTAGGTGCTGATAATTAATGGTACAGAGCGTCATTACATACACTTTGGCCCCATCATGCGCAGACGCACGGATGTGCTGATTGAATCGATAGAGAAACATGTTGGCACGGTTTAAAGCGCACTTTTTCTCTGCCTCTCCAGAATCTCTTGAACACGCTGAACCTTTCCTTTGTTTCCTTCACCGGGGACGATCTCGCGATCTGTGCGCGTGCCTATACGGATATCCGTTGCAATGCGAGACACGCCATTGGCATGGACAGCGGCATGGCAATCGTATATGGCCTGAGTGACTTGTGACCATGGACCCTCTGAATTCTAGTTAGCAGCATGCCGGTTGTGGAGACTCGGGCACAAGCCTAAGTTTGTACCGTAGCCGCTACAGAGGACGAGTCTTCAACAAGGAAAGACATAGACGGGTGGGTGCCTACTGCATCTGCAGGAACTGAAGTCAGGAGTATGTCAGAAAACGCGGCATACACAAACCTCGAACTTGAGCCCAGACTTTTCGAGTATGTTGTGGCATACTGCGATGTGTTCGGCAACCTGTGGGGTGATAATTGTCGAATCTCTTGCGGGGTAGCAGGTGCTTACGGATGGCTGGTTTGTTCCCACTGGGATCAAACAAAAGTCTAGCGGGTGCGTGAGTGTCGATGGCGCTCCAGACTGGCAAGGACGGTTACCTGCGACAGCGTAGAGTTGTTGGCCTGTATCGGACATGTTGCCTGGTGTTGGTGCTAGTTCGATAAGAGACGACGACGACAAAAGGCGGGGTGCGACAGTGTCCTCCCAATTCGGAAAAGTCGCAGTGGCCCAGCTTTAGCCCGATTCAAGTTCATCGTCCGCCATGCCCTCCCCGTCTCTCCGGTCAAGAATTCAGGCGTTCGAGGCGCTTTCGTCGTCGTCGTCCACAACAAAGTCCACCACCGCACCCTCGCTGTCGGCGCCAACAGCACATAACCATGTCTCCCCGTCCAGTCTTCTCGAGTTCCCCATTTCGCCCACCATCAACGCATTCCATCCCATCGCTCCGTTTCTGGCTCCGACCTCCCCCAGCGGATCGCGCTCACCATCACCATCCACACCAAGTCTCACTGGCCAGTCTTCGGTCGACTTGAAAGACTGGGTTGTCGAAGATGGCCCAGTCGAGGGACTCTCTGCGTCTCGTCAAACACGCGCCACTGGCATCGGCAAGCTAAACGGCCTTGGCGAGTCGAGCAGAACCCCATCTCCCTCAAGAAATCCCACTCCGGCTCATAGCATTTCGAGTTCACCAGCACCCCTTATCAGCTTTCAATCGTCCCCAAAGTTACGCCCTCCACTTCCCCCGCGAAAACCGTCTTCCAACACTACCGATCGTGTCTCCACTCAACGTTCAGTGTTGGCAAGCAACGAAACTGGTGCTGCCTTACGCCCTCCAGGTCGCTCGGACTCCTTGACGATTGAGCACACCTACCCACCGGGTGCACACAAATTCGGTGCAGGTCGCGTAGGACATGTTTCTGCATCTTCTATCTCCTCTTTCCATTCCGTATCTCTCTCATCAGATGGGAGCAATGTCGAGATTCAAAGCCCCAAAATAAGCCCCAAACCACCTTCGTCTGGCACTCCTGAAGCGGACAACTGCATCACAGATCCTGATACCGCAAGCATTGCGGAATCATTTGAGAATGTTTCGGCTCCATCTGCAGCCAGCACCTCAATGGTCATCCCCTTTAATTGGGAACAAGCCATCGGCAAGTCAAAAACTTCCCCAAAGCTTTCCCCGCCTAATCGACCAGACGCGAGGATTGCACCGATCATTCCACCCAAACCGCCTGCTCGCTCGGTGTCGGCCTCGTCGGCCTCTTCGACTGCAACCAGTACGAAAACACGCAAACCTCCGCCTCCGCCTCTGCCTCCGCCTTATCGGCCACGTTCCCGACCAACCTCCTCGCGTGCATCGGTTGTGTCCACTTCCGCATCTGCATCCGACCGGTCCTCTCTCCTTAGTAACGCTACTACTACATCGCGGACGAGTGTCAGCACGCGGCATAGCGCACAGTCTGGAAGGGGTGTAAAGTCTTCACCTCTCCTCAGGCCTACTCCAGTCCCTCCCGCCGCTCGATTACGGTATGAGTCTCTCTTCGACAGTGCCATACAGGGTCGGCGAAAATCGGAAAAGAGGACACAGCAGATCAAACTACTCGCGCCGCCACCTCTCCACGCCAAGAAAGATCGACAGGTAACTGGATGGCGGGCTTTGTCGATAGATCTGGTTGCCAGTCCGGATGACCATTCCATCGTGTCTTCGGAGAAGGAACTTGATAACAGTAACAGCGAGGACGAGGAGTCTTTTGCTGTCCCCGATGAGAGATTGAACGCACGAATCGTCAAGTACATATGGAGTGTCTCGCGTCTTGATCGCCAAAAGCTTGGGAGTATATGGTAAGAGCATTGACCATGGTCACATTGTTGACCTCACGTGCATGTCGTGTTTGTAGGAATGACTGTGATCCCCAGAGCACTGGATTCATTGACCGCGATGCATTCGTCAGGGGCATGTGGCAGATTGACGAAGAGCTTCGGAGGGCCCAGTTAGCACGTCGTATTTCGGCGCTCACTGCTGCCTCGTCACAACGCATTCCTCATCGTCCACTTCCGCCTCCTAAGCTACAGGGTACAGCACAGTTGTTGATCTAATGAGGGATACCTTGTGATTTCACGAGGTTGCACTGCCTGGTCTCTGAATACCCTCTGGACACACTTCATTAATCTAGTTGTCTCTGCCTTTTCTGGTAATCTGTTTCCGTCCCTTTGCCGTATATTCCACCAATTTTGAGTATTCTAGAACGCGTCGTACATGGCTGGTTATGTGGACATTATCACCTGTGTTGCAGGCATTGCAAAGGAATGCTACTGACACGACGATTAGCACATCGACATTACACTTCCGGACTTCTTTCTCTATCATTCACGTCCCACATTATGAACAGCGTCTGCCCAAGCGATTTACCCAGAGCGTAAGCTAGGGGAACAGGGACAGCATTACCAATCTGCCGAAGTTGCTGAACAAAGTTGATTTGAGGCAGGGCAAATGCACAGAAATGGCACGTACGTCTGCCACAATCTTGCTGGGAATGTCATTAACGGACAAGAATTCATAGTGGTCGGGGAATCCTTGTGCTCGAGCACACTCTTGAACGCTAAGAATCCGTTTTTGCTGAGAATCCGTTGTATTACCTACCTTCTTTTTCCAAGAGACAGTGTGCTTACAGACGGGTGAAGGACATCGCCACCCTTTGAGTTTGGTGCGGCAGTGGTCAACGCAGTAGCAAACACATGATGAGCATCTAGACGCCTATAAAGAGCTGCGAGGAAATGAAGCAGAAGTAGCGACTGAGACATTTGACACATACACGCATATTTCTTCTCTGCCTGCTTTCCTTTTGAAAGTTCCATCCGAAGCTTTGCTGGCAGACCTTGAGGGCATTGGAGTGAGCATCTCCTTATCAATATACCCACTGACTCACTGAATTGGTTTGCTCCAGGAACAAGTGGTACGGCACAAACGCTGAGAAATTGAATAAGGACCAATGCAATCTTCGAACGTTGGGCATTTACCGTTCTGCTAGGTTGGGACGCCACCGTTTTGTGTAATGATATTTCAAGACTTGATTGGTGTTTCCGTCATAGCGTCGGCGCATCCACTTTTGGTACCGCGTCAATGGTTCGGAACCATATTCATGTGGTTGTGAGAAGCCGACGAAGGGAGGCTTGGAGACTTCGAGGGGGCAAAAGGCCGGGATCTTAAGTACATCCTTGCGCTTCCGAGTTTCCCTCTTGTCCTCTGCTGTAGCCTTCATGGTGACATGTGGATTAATCCTGGATACAAACATATTAACCGCGGACGATTCACTTGCGCCAGAGTACGAACCAATCAAAAGGAGGCTAGTGACAAAAGCCGCTAATGTGAGCACGACCTACAGACCACATTCATCAATGAACACGTGCCAAGTCCCCAATTGCTTCGTCGATAGTGACGAAATGCAGCGGCGCGGATCGATCGTCATCTAAACCACCACACTTGTTTCGTATGATGGGAAGTAGAATAGAACCCGACGGCAATCCAGCGCGATTCAGTTTTACTGGAGAACAGTGTGTCGGAATCGGCCATTCTGGCATCAATACATCACGGCGTGCTCCCCAAAAAATGACTCGCTTGCGACCTTGAGGTGCACCATACTGAGCAGCCTGCAGGATAGCAAATTTGGATTGGTACCTGTAAATCCTCAACGATAACTCGAAGGACAAGGGACGAGTGGTGAACGTACCCGATGGAGGCCAGAGCACGCTGGATAAATTTCACAACTGCGAATTGTATACCATTCCTCCTCGAAGTCGTCTTTTGGTTGTGGCACAGAATTCCGAAAACATTTTCAAGGAGCATATACATCGGCCGGTAAAACTCGACGAACGCCAGCATGTTGCAAACAAGAGTACTCCTATATAGCGACATATGACACTGCTGATGACATGGGAGAAATAGCCACCTACCGTATGTCGAATTCTTTCTGTCGAAGAGTCGCTAAATAAGGTACATCTTATGTGTTTATCGCCTTACCTTGTTGTGATTCATGAGCGAAAAGCTCTGACACGGAGGACCTAACAATCGATATGCATCCCCGAGCGCGAAAACAAACGGAATCACGAACCACCATAGACAAAGTCCACGTCTCCTGGCTTTGGCATGGGAGGTAGTGGTTTCTTATCATCTAACGAAAGTAGCGGCTTTGGCTTCTTGTTTTCTAGGGTATCTATTGCGTGCTGTAGGCACAGATTAGTGCATTGATTGTAAACAATGGTTTTCGGATGATTGCGCCTGCAGGAGACATTCGTAAGTCTTAAAGGGATGAAACGCGAATTCAAACGTACTGGTAGGTTCGTGCAGCACTAGGCGAAAATTCAATCGCCCATCGAGTCTCTACAAAGCCAGATAAATCAAAGCCAGTACCAAGACCACCAGCTCCTGCAGCTCAAGGTCACTATCACGCTGAGACACAAGAGAAGGGAAGTTCCTACCACTAAACAATTCCAATCCACGCAGACGACCATTTTTTCTGAGGAGTAAGCTTTGTTGTTCCAAAAGCTCTTCCCTTTCTTCATGACACCTTTGACAGGATTTGAATTCACTTTGCGGCCAGTCTTGCAGATCATCGAGGGACTTGACTTTCAGAGAGTAGCCTTCTTGGTTGACATAGTAGTGATCATCATGCTTCACCCACTCGTCAATTGTATCAGTGTCACATTCATGAACTACATAGCATTGACCTTGCAGATCTTCATCATGCACAACTTCCACTTCGTCTGTCTTGAAAAGCATACGCTGCATGGACGGTTAGCGAACACGACAATAGTCCAAGGCAGGACGCACATCGTCGGATGGGAATAGACGATGCTTGTCTTCCGACCTCACTCTTCTCACCACGTCGTCATACCTCCCGAATAGTCGGACTGTCACTTCAACCGGAAGCTTCATTACCTTCAGCTTTATGATCTGTCCGATCTTGTAGACAGTGTGTATATGTTTACGCTTGATGTAAACGAAATCATGGAGGTGGTACGAAAAATCGTGTTGCGCGAATCCCCCTCCAGGGATAGGACGAGGATGTGCAATGCTCGATTTCATTGCTTGTAAACCACAAGAGAGACACTGTTGATGGGTATCACAATGGGCAAGGGCGCGGATTGTTTGTTCCTCGGAAAGCGAGACAAAGGAGGCATCTGCACTGTTGTACAACAAGCTGGTAACGGTAGTGTTAGGTAATTATTGGACAAGGATATAAGACATCATACCCGGTGAAGAAGTCGTTCTCATCCGATGTGCTCCCGTCAATTGGCTCGGGGGCATCTAAGTCGAGCTCACGGACATTGCATTTTTGCGATATTGCATCGATGTGAATATCTTCGCAGTCTGTTAACATTAGGTAAAGAGACTGAGAATGGCCGAACTCCTGAAGAAGAGTCTTTGAGCTGTGCGTAAGCCATTGGCCGTGGAACATTTTATGGCCCCGCTTGTCCTCAAAAAGATAGCATATGCGACAAAACCTGGAATATCGCTGAGCTGACGAAGTAGGTCATGTACGATAACTGACTTACCAGCGAGAATTGGCAAGTGAGTTGGGTGACTGAGCAGGTTCATGAGTATAGCTCTTTGCACGAGCTTTGTTCTCATCTACACCGGGTTCGACCATAACGGTGTCACCAACCTGGATGTGTGATAAACAAGAGAACAAGCAGGAGGAATGACAATCGTACAGAATAGACAACACCGTCAACACAGACGGATTGGTAGTAACCCGGATGATCTGTGGAAAGGTCCCATTTGACAGAGCTGGGATTCGCAAGGTGGACGAGGGTGGCATGGGCGGGTTGTAATTCATCCATATTGACGTCGTCCTGGACTGGAATGCTCGCAAGCTTTATGTTTTGTTCGAAAAGAAGCTCTGTGACGCGAGCAACTACGGTTGTAACGACAGTTGGGTTGCGGTGTTCGAGGACCTGGAGCTCCAGGTCAGCTGGGGGGATGTGTGACTTGGGACGGTGACGGGGTGAGCTCGGTGAGTTGAGCTTGGGTCCGAATTCGTATGAAAACTGATGACCAAGGAGCGTGCGGAGCAAAGGAGTGCGGCGGATGTTGATATGCTCGTCTGCCTGGAGGTCACTGAGAACAGCTAGCAAATATGATCTCTGCAAAGAAAGATCAGGAAAGCAAGTAGGAGGTAAATAGACATACAACATCATCTGACTGCACATCATCCTCTGTGATACTCCTACCAAGGATTTTGAGGGAGACTGCGACGTCGTCATCGGAGGCAGGAGAGACGTCAAGGGAACGAATGAAGTCGTCATAGCTAAGTCTGGGACAAGAGAGACTGGAGGTGACTACGAGATGGCAGACGCGGTGCTTGAGCCAAAAGCTAGCATAGAAAGGACTGTAAAGTGGCGAGGGGATATCGAGGATGTACCAAGCATACTGAGTGAGGATGTAGATGTTACTGTGAACGATGAGAGAGAGCATGAGGGAAGAAAGAGAACGTGCACCTGTCAAGGCGGCGGTGGCTCTTTTTGAAGTCGTGGAAGGAGAACCTCTTGATGAGAGTCAGCTTAACGCGTTGTACGCGATCCTCGGCGGTCAAATCATCATCCCCGCCGCTTTCGTGTGATCTGTCCACGTCGTCTTTGTCTTCGTCGTCTTCGTCGTCGTCTTCGTCTTCGTTGTCGTCTATCCAAGCCTTGACACAGCCAGAAGCAGAGAAGGACAGACTCGAATTCAAGGACAACTCAAGGAGGCACGCGACGGAAACGAGCTGGAGAGTGGTGTGGTCGTATATAGAAAAGTCGGTGAGGACACGAACAGGGACGTCGTCGTCACGGTCGTTGTCAAGAGGGTCTGTCTCGCCAATGATCTGGAGGTCAGGCCCCTCTGGGAACTCGTGCTCAGCTGGGACATGAATAGTGGACGGCTCCGGGGATGTTCTACGAGGGGGCGGTGGTGGCGCACGGTCGTCGTCGCTGTCTGGTACGGGGGACAGCGACCGACGCGTGCGTTTCCTCGCCACAGGCATTGTTAAAAAGCAGATTCCGAAACAGGCAATTCCAAGTCGTCGGGGTGCACGTGGTCATCTTCTCTTGCATCAGACTGATGCCTCGCCGACACCCGCTCGTCGTCGCCCTCGTCGCCCTCGCCC
>JBBPKD010000249.1:0-27684 GCA_038089075.1 Singerocomus inundabilis
TGGAGAGAGGTATCCGAGAGAGCAAACCTTTGCAGGTGTGCGTTAGTCTTGGGTGCGGAGTACGGTGATGTGACCGGAGCCGGGTCGGACTTTGGCAAGTTTGACTGCGCTGTTCCCCTTGCCAGTGACTCTCAGGCTACTCTACTTCGAACACTGTTCGATTTGTGCGATACTGCACCCCCAACCGTCGACGCAAACTCACAAGACTCCCTCTTGAACCTCGGGTCTGTGCGTACATCATATTCAAAAGAGATTGGTATCGTCGAGCAGCCCCTTCACTGGCACGAGGCTAAAAGAGTTGCTTGACGATACCAGCCTTTCCCTTTTCCCCTAGCTCTCTCTCCCCTAGGACTCGTCCACCATTTCATTCGGTACTTTGGGGTCAAAGACGACATGGATATGCCAATGCTGATCTTCCCTCCACGATCGAGGTCCTGAGATGATCTACACCCACGTCGTGTTAGGCTGCGCTCACTCATGTCCATCCAGCCCAGCACCATGTCTCAAAGCCGACGATGGCCTACAGTATCTTGGAATAGCCCTCTCTTCCCCCTCGGACGTGAAGTGAAATTGGAAGCATGGACAGGTACGATCCCTTTGAATTGCTGGGCAGTGCCACAAGTCGTTCGGCATACGGCCGGAGCCTGAGGGTCGGTGGCTACATGGAAAGCTTCCAATTGTGGTCGGGTAGGTATTCGGCTCTCTAAGTCGTTCCCGATCTATATATTATGCTATGGCACAATATAATTGCAAGGTCGAGACATGCGGAACAAGGAAGAACACATCTCTATTGGCTCGATGAATATACCGTCATGAACCCGGAAGGCTGAGGCGAGGTTTTTACCCCATTGAACTCAACTCACTACGCTGAAAGCTCTCAATTATGGTCGAGTGAAAGGAGATATTCGGCTCTCTAATTCGCTTCCGAACTATGTACGAGTTATGCTGCAATACGATCCAGACCATTGCAGGGTCAGCACACGTAGAAAGGAGAAGAACACGTTCTTGCTGACCCGATGAGTATGAACCCAGAGAGGGCTGATTGAGGTTTTTACCCCAGATTTCTACATGGAAAGCTCCCAATTATGGTCAAATAAAGTAGGTATTCGGCTCTCTAGATCGCTCCCGAACTATGTACAGCTTATGCTGCAACATGATCCAAACTATCCCAGGGTCGGTGCATGGGGGAAAGGGTCAATTGAAAAGCGAAGAGCACGCCCCCTCTGCGGCTCGATGGATATAAGGCTAGAAGCCTGACGTGCGGTTTTTACCCCAACTCCAACCACACCTACCACTAAATCCAGATTCACAATATGGCAACAGACATCGAAACTGGTATATACTACGTCTATTGTCTTGTTTATGGGGTACAAGGTGTACCCGTTGGTATCGACGACACCCCCACCGGACTACCTATTCAGTATGTCCGTATCGATCCGCAGGACAACGTGGTATGACCGTCTCCGTGACAAATCAGAACGTAGCATTGATGTGTCACTTGCAGTGGACGGTCGAAAAAATTGGTCCGGATGATTATCGCTTGCGCATCGGCCAGTACTCGTTCACTACGGATGTTGGCAACAAGATTGCTGCGTCCAACCTACCAGAGAGTGATGTAGTATGGCGCATTCGCCCTCAACCAGGTCCTCAACCAGGTCGTCAAATTGCTTTCTCGTAAGCAGCGCCCATTCTACACATCCCTCACTTGTTCCCCTCATTGATTTCCTCAGAATCGAGCACTCGGATTTTTCTGATTTTGTTTGGACTGGCGGTAATACCAGCGGGAGTGTAAGGGAAGCTCTTCTCTTAATTTTGTAGTCTTCTCATTTTCACAACAGCATGTCCTGCTCGAGAAGCGCGTAGCAGAGAAATCGCGGGCTCAGTCGTTTACATTTATACGGAAGGCAGGCGACTCAGCTGCTTAGGTGCATGCTGCCGGCCTGAGTCGAAAGTGTATGTACGATAGTTTGTTGCAGTACGAGGCTGGGTGCTATGTTGTATAAGAGGGTTGTGCTGAGTCTTGAAAGAAAGTGTTGAAATATTATTCTGCGGTTGCATGCACCTACTCCACAAGACAGTTGTAGCATCTGGTTCAATGTTGTTTCGGCATGGCCTGAGCCGGTTTTGGCCTAAAAAAATCCAGGTCGGATTAAAGGCCAGCAGTGGTAGTATGCAGTAGTTGGGGCCTCAATGAAGTTGATTAGCATAAAAAATATCTGTGAAGATTGCCTTATGTTGAAATGATCATTAGGCATGTTGAAGGTGATGGGGAGTGTCATGGACGCCCCTGAAGGGCCTATAGGAGGGGAAAAGACTCGCCTGGGTGATAGGTAGTGCTGTCTGTACGATATGTACTTGAAAAGGCTGCGAAAGGGTTAGCAGCATGTTCGACAGCAGGCAGATGATAGGTACTCTATAGTAGAATACAACCCCAGACCTAGTGAATCATTTCTTGGAATTCCAAGTCCTTGAGGATGACAGGATTGCTGTATCATGATTGCGTTCGCTGGGTAGCAAATGTGGGTCACTCAGCATGCTGCTCGATAGTAAGGCAAAGGGCAACTGTCTGTGTGTGTGATAGACCTGCCATTACTAAAAATATCGTCAGCATTGTATACATGAAGTGGATGCGAGATGTTGAATACGCATTGGACAAAGCCTCCATCGATCTGTGAGCCACTATACTACAATCGATGTCTACTAATGACATTATTGTTGGTCATCCAACGTCGAGAGTCATACAGGGAGGAGAGGATTGCCAGCCTTCCCATGGACAGTGAGCTATTTGGGGTCATGCAACCCCTCCGATCACTCCTGCACAACCTCGAGCTGTTAGCCTCTGACCTACGAGTGGCCACGTTTGTTTGGAAAAGGGGTGGGGGATGCTGGGTGGAAGGTGTGCATTGCATGGGTACGTACATGCGTCCTCATGGTCGCGGAATTGTCACGTTTGGATTTTTGGATATGATGCTGCAAGTTGTTCGGCATGGTACAGCCTGAGCAGTAGTTATTACATACAAAACTTCGAATGATAGCACTGACGTGACTGACAGCACAGCATCGTATGTTTCTCGAATTATACATATACCATCCGTGATACTGAATGATAATCATTCAATATTTCTTGCGGCTGCGCGTAGCAGTCTAGCCTGATCGTTACAGTATCACCATATACTATCACGCCATGTTGCGGACCATTGCAGGGTCACCTCATCAGTGGAGATCGAAGAGCACGCCGCTCTTGGCTTGCCGCTCGTGCTGTTCAGCCTGATCGTTACAGTATCACCGTATACTATCACGCTATGCCGCAACATGATCCAAACCATTGCAGGGTCACCACATCAGTGGAGATCCGAAAGGTAGCGAAGAGCACGCCACTCTTGGCTCACCGCTCGCGCAATCAATGAATAATTCAAGAAAGGACTAGGAGGCTGACGCGTGGTCTTCACCCCAATACGACTTACCGTTACATAGAAAGCTTCCGATAATGGTCAAGCAAGTGCTCGAGTCTCTCTAAATTGCTTCTGCCCTATGATCCAAACCATTCCAGGGTTGGCACATGTGGAAAGGGTATACCGGCAAGCGAAGAGCGCACCCCTGTTGCGACTTGATGGATATAAAGTCAGAAGTCTGACGCATGGTTCTTACCCCAACCCAAACCACACCTGTTATTGAATCCGGACACCCAATATGTCTGCAGGCCTTGAGAGTAGTTTATACAGAATCTTTTCTCGTGTCTTCCCAGAACAAGGCATAACTGTCGGTATCGAAACTCTCACCGGGCCATCTATTCAGTTTGTCCGTCTCATTGGGCCAGGTGTCCCAGGTCACGAGATATGACCATTCATAATATAAATCAGAACGTAGCATTAATGTGTCACTTGTAGTGGGAACTCAAAAAAGTTGATACAAACAACGATGAATATCGCTTGCGTACCGGCCAGTATTAGTTCACTACGAATGTTGACACCAAGGTTGCTGCATCCGACGTACCAGATACTGACGTAGTATGGCGCATTCGCGATCATCCGGATGGGGGTGGTTTAATGTGAGCGTACCCATTTACATGCCCCACTTCTTTCTCTCATTCACCTCCTCAGTATCGAACACTTGGATTTTCCTGGTTTTGCTTGGACTGTCGATAATGTGGAGGTAACGGAGGCCCTCCTTGTGATGTTGTAGTCTTTTTAACTTCACAACAGATCGTGATCAAGAAGCTCAGAGAACAATCTCAGCCATACGCTCAGCTGTTCGGATTTGTACCGGTACCAGGCGACTCAACTGCTTAGGTACATGCCGCTGGCTTGATCCGACAGTTTATGTGTGGTAGTCTTCGCAGTACAGGGCAAGGTGTTATGCTGTATAAGAGAGTTGTAAGTCTTGAAAGAAATGTTGATTTGTTATTCTGCCGTTGCACGCACTTATTCTGCAGGACGGCTACAACGTTCATTCAGTGCCGTTTCTGCTTTGAGAAAATCCAAGAGATCGTGATCAAGAAGCTCGGAGAACAATCTCAGCCATACGCTGAGTCGTTTGCACTTGAACGGGTGACAGGCAACTCGGTTGCCTCAGTATATGCCACTGGCCTGATTTGAAGGTGTATGTACAATAGCCTGTCCAGTACAAGATTGGATGTTATATTGTATAAGAGTGTTGTATTGGGACTTGAAGCAAATGTTGAGCTATTGTCCTGCTGTTACACACCTACTCTGCAGGACAGTCAAGTCATATCTTTGTTTCTACCTGGAAAATATCCCTACCGGGCCTGAAGTTGATCAATGTAGAAAATATTTGTGAAGATTACCTTGTATTATAACATGCCAGAATTTGTATGAATGTTTGTGACAGTTGGGCAGCTTGTGATAAGACCGGAATGGCCTCTGCCCTTGTGAAACCTGATGACAAAAGAGTGGAGAAAATCCTGGGTATATAATCCTTCATTCTGGCGGGGTAGGAATAGCAATACACTGGACGACACCGGGAGCATTAATGGTGAATACCACGGTGAAGGCATGTCGGCGGTGGTCGGAGGTGTCATGGACACCATTGAAGGGTCTGCAGGAGGGGGAGATACTGACTTGGGTGGCAATGAGTAGGCTGTAACTTGACGACATGTTGTGTCAAAGATAGTTTAATGAATGGTACCTTGGGCAGTGGGCGGTGCCACGAGAAAATTTTGGGAGAGGGTAAAAGGCCTACCTGAGATTGGGGATACGATACGCGAGCGTGAGTCGTTGTGAGAGGAACTGGATCGCGACGGATGGTTGGCGGGTACCGACTGTGGATAGTGACTGTGAGCAGGGGGTGACGTAGACGAAAAGGAAAACGACGGAGGCGTAGCTTACCTGGCAAGCCGTTAGAGCATTCGCAAGCATCTGGGAAGGTCGAATGACCTGCTAAATGATGTGAGCATATGTTCTACCCTCAGACTGATACGCCAGGTCTGCGTTCACAATCATGTATGATATCGCTGCTGTCAACAATAGTATGACGAAACAAGAACCGTTGCAAATTATTGAAAAATTAGCAAGATCATCGAATAAAACATCTGTTAATCGGGAAGAACTGTGGTCGTCTGCAGTGCAAGTGCGTCGGCTCACAATGTTGCTGGAAGGAGAGTTCAATGGGACGCTCGGTATCGTCTGGGTCAGCAAGAGGCTTACGATCCTTACTTGATACTTCAAAATCTTCAATGAGTAAATCTCGGTGGTACACATTGCGGTTGTCTCGCTTTCGCTAACGATCTGGCCAGCCGTGATGGTATTTTGCGTGGAATTGCCATCGTTACTACAGTACAAATTCCATCCCGTACAGTAAATTACTCCAGTGTTGGACCTCGGGCCAAACTGGGTCAAGACCGAGCCCCGCGGCCGGGCCGGATCAACACTAGCGCCGCTGCCGCCGAGCCGCGTCGAGCCTGGGAAGTTGCATGCGACATTGTTTTCCATAACCAGTTCTTTGCTTTGAGCACCGCTCAACTTGTGCGATACTGCACCCTTAACTGCCGACGCAAACTCGCAGGACTCCCTCTTGGTCCTCGGGTCCGTTGCGTGCACCTATCATGTTCAACAGAGACTGGCATCATTGAGCCACTTTTCATTGACACGTTGCGCCCGGAGTGAGTCCTTGACCATGCCAGCCTCCCCCCTTTCTCCCAGCTCTTTCTCCCCTAGGACTCGTCTTCCATTTCGCTTGGTACTTTAGGATCAAATACGACATGACACGCCAATGCTGATCTTCCCTTCATGATCGAGCTCCTGAGATGGTCTACTCGCATGTCGTGTTAGGCTGCGCTCGCTTAAGTCCGTCCAGCCCAGTCGGAGCACCATGTCTCAAAGCCGACGATGTGCCTACAATATCTTAGAATGGCCCTCTTTTCCCCCTCGGACGTAAAATGAAATTAGAGGCATAGACAGGTACGATCTTTTTGAATTGCTGAGTGATGCTACACGTTGTTAGGCATACAGCCTGAGCCTGAAGGTCAGTGGCTACATGGAAAGTTTCCGATTGTGGTCGAGTAAAGCAGGTATTCGATTCTTTAAGTTGCTCCCGATCTATGTAAGATGTTATGCCGCAGTACCATCGCAGGGTCGTCACATGTGGAGCAAAGAAGAACATGTCTCTATTGTCTATTGGGTCGATGGATATATTGCCGTGAACGCAGAAGCTGAGGCATGATTTTTACCCCATTGAACTCAAACCATTACGTTGAAAGCTCCCAATTATGGTCAAGTGAAAGCAGGTACAATATTCCATCTCCAAGGTGCATTTGTTATGTTACACTCTTGAAGAACTTTTGAAGCCTACACGAGGGTTAGCAAAGACTGATTGGTTTGAAGGAGGAAGCAATCCAATTATTTCTTATCCGATCGTCCTAGTCTTAGGACTCGGCTAGTTGACTCCCTAGATCGCCCCCGAACTATGTACGACTTATTACAGCATGTATGCCGCGACATGATCTAAACCACTCCACTGGCGGGGTCAGTGCATCTGGAAAGGATAAATTAGAAAGCGAAGGGCACGCCCCTCTTACGGCTCGATGGATATAAAGCCAGAAGGCTGACGTGCAGTTTTTACCCCAACCCAAATCACACCTGCCACTGAACCCAGATTCTCAATATGCCAGCAGACCTCAAGAATGGTTTGTACAACGTCTATTCTCTCGTTTATGGGGGACGAGGCGTACCCGTTGGTATCGACGCCCCCACCGGGCCATCTACTCAGTATGTCCGTACTGGTGTGCAAGACTCCGTGGTATGACCGTCTTCGAGACTCCGTGATGAACCGGAACGTAGTATTGATGTGTCACTTGCAGTGGACGGTCGAAGAAGTCGGTCACGGATATTATCGCTTGCACACTGGCCAGTATCGGTTCAGTTCTCATCTTGGCCACAAGGTTGCTGCGTCCAACGTACTGGAGAGTAGTGTAGCATGGTTTATTCGCCCTCAACCAGGCCCCACTACGAGTTTCACGTAAGTAACGCCAATTTTCAAACACATTCCTGACATGTTCCCCTCATTTATTTCCTCAGAATCGAACAACCTGATTTTCCTGGTTCCGTTTGGACTGCCGATCATACCAGTGGGAGAGTAAGGAAAGCTCTTCTCTTGATTTTGTAGTCTTCTTATATTCACAACAGCCCGTCCTGCTCAAGCAGCGTGCACCAGAGGAATCGTTAGCTCAGTCGTTTGTATTTTCACAGATAAAAGGCCACTGAGCCGCTTGGGTACATGCCGCTGGCCTGATTCAAAATGTATGTACGATAGTTTGTCGTAGTACGAAGGCCCTGCTATGTTGTACAAGAGGGTCGTATAGGTCTTGAAAGAAGTGCTGAACTATCATTCTGTGGTTGCACGCACCTACTGCTCCTTAAGACGATTGTAGCAGTACGTTCGGTGTTTTCTTTTGCACTAGCTTCAGCTGGTCTTGGTATGGAAAAAATCCAGGCCAAGCCAAGATCAGCAATGGCAGCTTAGATGGGGCCTAAGTTGATTGGCATAGAAAACGTCTGAGATTGCCATAAGTTATAAGCTGCCAGAGCCCAATGCGGACGTGTATGGCAGTTGAGCGCTCATAAAACCATCTACGAAAGCTATGTAACTAGTGAGTGGTGTGAGCATATGTAAAATCTTACTCTGATACGCCGCGACTGCGTTTACGATTATGTATGATAGTGCCAATATCAGCGGTAGCATCTCTCAAACACAAACTTTTCCAGATCATAGACTTGAAGATTTTCAACAAAATTATTGGATAGAATACCTGTTAGTCAGGATGAGCCGTGGTCCTCTGCGGTGTAAGCGCATATCATTCACAAAATTGCTGGATGGAGACGGTTTGGCCCTCGCCCGCGATCGGTATTGTCCGGGACTCCGAACTCGGGAAGTGCCGGCTGAAACCTTGCTTGAAGCTTTGGTCTTGGAGATGATACAAGTCGCACTGAGTAGAGAAGTCATGCATCATGAATAACTAAGGAAGATATTCGGCTATACTAATAGCACAGACAGGATATTATGGAGTATTGGCATCAGCAAGTCCCTTAGTGGGTACTGTGTGACGGATACTGTAGGTCCTGTATGGAGACAAATTGTACAGAGATAAAAATTTTCACTTACTGGCCTTCTTGTGTGCAATCCAGACTGTAACAGATTCAATGTAAAGTGTATTCAGATATTTCTATTACAATAAAACATTCTGCGGTCCTTTCGTGGTCTATCTCCTTGCCTCCTCACCCGTCTTCGTCATTATCCCATTGTAGCAGCGGCCATGTTCGCCCCGTGGCGCTGTTGTCGTCGTCGCCACCCTGTCGTGGATCTGGCCGTGCTCATGACACTGTTGTCGTCATCCTCGTCATCCTATCATGGCATTGTCATCGTCGGTGTTGTCCCATCGTAGCATCGTCGCCGTCGCCGCCGTTATCATTGCCCTGTAGTGGCACTTGCCACATTCATAGCGTCGTCCTTGTCGTCGTCAGCCCATCGTGGTACTGGCCATGCTGGTGGTGCCGTCGTCGTTTCCCAGTCGGGCACTAGCCACACTTATGATGGTGTCGTCGTCATTGTCATGCCGTGGGATGGATCATCCCCGTGTCATCGTCGTCATTGTCATCATGGTGGTGGTAACGCAATAGCATTGGCCATCTCTGCACCATCGTCGTTAGAGTGATGATATCATGGATTGGTCACCCCCCGCGTCGCCACCGCCGTCGTGGTAGAAAGTTGCCCCCCCTGCGCCACATCCATTGCAATGATGATGATGGTAATAGAGGTGGCAGTGGTATTAGCCGCCCCTGCGTCATCGTCCTCGCTCGTTCTCGTTGTGCATGGGATTGGCCACCTACGTGCTGCCGTCGTGGCATTGGCCACAAGCGTGCTATCGTCGTCGTTGTTATCGTGGGGTTTACCACCCTCGCGCCATCGTCGTCGTGGTGCATGGAATTGATCCCTTCAGCGTCGCCGCCGTGGTCGTTGTGGGGTTAAGTTGGCCACCCCCCACACTGTCGTCGTGACGTCGTCGTCGTGCAACGGAATTGGTCGCATCCCTGCCGCTGCCATGGTGTTGCCATGGCACTGGCCATCGGCGTCCCCTCGTCATAGTGGTGGTGGTGCAGTGGCTTTGGCCACCTCCGTGTGACCGTCGTTGTCGTTGTTGTCGTGCAGTGGGGCTTTTCACCCTCGTTCCTTGCTGCAGTCGACATCGTCATACGGTCGTTGGCCGTCCCTGCGCTGCCACCACTGTCGTCGTATTGACGGTGATGGTGATGGTGTTGGCCACTTCCGCGCCGTTGTCGTTGCTGGCCGTCGTCATCGTGAGGTGGGGTTGGCCACCCTCATGTTGTTGCTGCCGTCGTCGTACCAGGGGGTTGGCTATCCCTGCGCCGCGTCTGTGGTAGAGATGGGGGTGGTATTGGCCACCCCTACACCGTCGTCGTCGTCGGAGTGGTGGTGATGGTGCAGTGACAGTGGATACCTCTGCACCGTCGTGGTGTTGGCTACCCCGCACTGTCGTCGTCGTCATCGTGGCGCAATGAGGTTGGGCACTCTTTCACCGATGTCGTCGTTGGGGTGATGATGGTGGTGCAGTGGCATTGGGTACCTCCGCGTCGTCGTCGTGTCATGAGGTTGGCCACCCTTGCGCCGTTGCTGGTGGTGTAAGGGTAGTGAGTATGTAATGTATGGAGAGACGACAGCGAATTAGTACCGTACAAACCAATGTTACGTGACCTGCTCGTGCGTGCAAAGTTACAAGTTTTTCGGGAGCCCAGCAAATTAACACTACACTTATTAGCACGTTGGACTAGTAATCGGTTCAACATATACTACATATTGTTGTAAGAGTTGGGGATTGGGTGCCATTGGTACCGTTACGATGACCATATTCTGCGTATGTCAAAAAAAGGAGTCAGGGACCGGCGCACACAGCGCCGCTACAATAGATGCTATAGATTTGATCACATGGTGAACTAGTGACGTTCGAGGTGTACTTATATACTGTGGCATGAGCCAGACATCGGAGATCGGAAATTTTGGACGACCAAGTACGGCAACTACCGGTAAGACAAGGGCTGCCATTTCCCACGGTTTGGGGTGCGACAGAAGCCTTGTACCCACGATCCTTGCTTGATACTTCAGTGGGTGTCCCGATGCGTGCCGTTGTCCTGCCGTTGCTAACAATCTGGTCAGTCATGTTGATATTTTGTGTGGAATTGCTGTTGTTGCTACAGCACTGCAAGCTCCAGGCCTCATCCATAAAATCGTGGCTTGTGATTAGAGACGGCCTGGTCACCAGACTAGAATGCGACGCTGTTCTCGCCACCAGTAATCTCCTCCGAGCACCGTTCGACTTGTGCGATACTGCACCCTCAACTGCCGACGCAAACTCGCAGGACTCCCTCTTGGTCCTCGGGTCTGTTGCGTACCTATGGTATTCAACAAAGGCTGGCATCGTCGAACCACTTTTATTGACAAGTTGCGTTCGGAGTGAGAGAGTTCTTGACCATGCCAGCCTCTCCTCTTTCTCTTAGCTCTCTCTCCCCTAGGACTCCTCTTCCATTTCGCTTGATACTTTGGGATCAAGTACGACACGACATACCGATGCTGATCTTCCCTTCACGATCGAGCTCTTAAGGTGATCTACACGCACGTTGTGTTAGGTTGCGCTCACTCATGTCCGTCCAGCCCAGTCGGAGTACCATGTCTCAAAGCCGACGATGGCCTATAGTATCTTGGAATAGCCCTCTCTTCCCCCTTGGACGTGAAGCGAAATTGGAAGCACGGACAGGTACGATCTTTTTGAATTGCTGGGCAATGCTACAAGTTGTTCGGAATACAGCCGGAGCCTGAGGTTCAGCGGCTACATGGAAGGCTTCCAATTGTGGTCGAGTAAAGCAGGTATTCGGGTCTCAAGTCGCTCCCGATCTATGTATCATGCTATGCCGCAATATGATCCAAACCACCGCAGGGTCGGTCAAAAAATCGCTCCCGAACTACTAGGTATCACGCTATGATCCAGACCACCCCAGGGTCAGCACACGTAGAGGGTGCATTTGGAAGTGAAGAGCACGCCGCTGTCGGTTGGATGGGTATAAAGCCAGAAAGCTGATGCTTGGTTTTTACCCCAACCCAAATCACACACTCCCACTGAATCCAGACACCCACTATGCCTGTAAACATTGAGAGTGGTCCACACAATATTCTTTCTCTCATCTTTCCGGAACGAGGCATCACCGTTGGTATTGAAACCCCCACCGGGCCACCTATTCAGTTTGTCAAGCTCATCGGGCAATGGACAGTCCCAGGTCACGTGGTATGACTATTCCCGTTATAAACCTGGGCTTAGCATTGATGTGTTACTTGCAGTGGATAGTTGAAAAAGTGGGCGACGATGGCTATCGCTTGTATCCCAAGGATAGCCAGTATACGTTTACTGCAAACGTCGGCAACAAGGTTGCTGCATCCGACGTATCAGATACTGATGTAGTGTGGCGCATTCGCGACTATCAAGACAGTTACAAGCGAGTAGCGCTCGTTTTACACACCCCTACTTCTTACCCTCAATCATTTCTTCAGGATTGAACACCCGGACTTTCCTGATTATGTTTGGACTGCTGACAATGGGGTGGTACGCAGAACTCTCCTCTTGATGTAGTAGCCTTCTCACCTTTACGACAGATCGTGCTCAAGAAGCTCGTGGATCAGCCTCAGAATTATGCTCAGATGTTTTCAATCCCGTCCGCATAAAGTGATTCAGTTGTCTCGGTACATGCTGCTGGTTCGATCTGAAAGTTTATGTACGATAGTCTGTTGTAGCACAAGGTTTGTTGTGCTGTAAAGAGGGTTGTACTATGTCTTGAAAGAAATGTTGAACAATCATTCTGCTGTCCACAGAACAGTTATAACAGCACATTTGTTTCAGCCTGGCTTGAGCTGACATTGGTTCAGACCGCACCAAAGCCAGCAATGGCAGCCCGGCTGACGCCGGCGCCTAAAGCTGATTAGTGTAGAAAATATTTGGAAGGATTCCCTTGTAACGAACCAAGCGAACTATAATATAGAGACAGTGAGTCTCTAGGTACATCAGTACAGAAGTTAACGACAGTGTGTATTGGTGCTACTTTGAACGAGCGTTGTCCGTTTATGGTAAGCTAGTGAGTGTAGATAAAAACTGGAAACTTTGTACTGTAGTGCGGGGTGTTCTCCAACATCCCTTACTAAAGATGTGGGTATGTCGGGAATAGTGGCAAGTGTCGTGTACATCATTCAAAGGTTTGTGGTAGGGAGAAAGACCGACCTAGGTGGCGACGGGTAACGCTCGACTTGTACTTGACAAGGGCTGCGAAAGGGTAGGCGGTGTTTGGCGGCGTAAACTTCTTCCACAGCACGATGTAGGTAGAATACGAACCCAATGCAAGCCGATCTCGGTGACATCATTCTTTTTCTCTCGATCGGCTTCACGCAGTTCAGCATTCCTTTCCCTTCATAGTATCAATATATTGCTCATTCACGTTCTGTTTCCGCCTGCCTTAGTGTTGCCGCCTCACGGCGGTCTTCCACCCAAGACTGACAAAGCTCCGGCGAATCATTTCCCTGAACGCACTAGGTTCTCATTTGAGATGCCAAAAGATTTCTTCTTCCATCTGATTAATTTCACGCTGTTGGAACATGCCTTGCGTGACGACGGACTAGGAGTTGGTGTTGGAGATCAGCCCGTCGATTAGGATTTTCATTATTCGAGCTATAGTACACTACCTACATTTCCCTGTTTGGACGGGTGTTGACCACTTGTCGCGTCACCGCACGCTCTTTCCCTCCAGTCTCGTACTCTCGACTGGAGGTAAGCCACACCTTACATTATTTACTCATTCGTTACATACCCTACCTAGCACTCATTCCTTACCTCTAGTGTCGTTGGCACATCAATCTCCAACAGTTGGAAGTGTCGCTACACATGAGGTTTGAACACTAAGATGCACGAATCGCACATCAAGTGCTCTGCTTCGAGCACCATTCGTTGTGTGCGATCAATGGGCTATACCCCTATTGAACCTCGGGTTCGTTGCGTGCGCCGTATTCGACAGGGGGGCTAGGGGCCTGGAACAAGGTTGGGATGAAACGTTGACCTGCAGGTCGTGGCTGCGCAGAAGAGTGATGAAAAAGCGACCGGTATCGTCTTTTGTCTGAGTCACGCTGACGGTCTGTATCATCGATATTTCCCATGACCAGTCACCATGGACAACGGTCTCAATGACAACGATCATGCAAAACCCGCCTCGACACCACCAGTAATGAATACACCGATAGACGAAAGATCTAACTGATCCTTTTGTGCATGTACTAGGAAGATTATGCGGGTTTGTGAGCAGGTTCCTCCTATGACTGACGGGTCTCCTCCAGCACAACGCTACTCATTGCACAAGGTCATCGCTCCCCTCGATACGACAATGAGCTTGGGGCGGCGTTATGGCCAGGCTTGATAAACCGAGGTGATGACTGGGCGTCCAGTCTATACGTTGAAGCTCCAACTGCAATCGTGTTTCCGGATCACTCTCTCCAACAGGTCGATGTGATCCATTTCCACGAGCTCGTGGGATGATCCACACGCACATCGCGTTCTGTGCTCACTCATCAGCTGGGTCACAGTGGGTGGCGACGTGGACTTGTTCGACAGCAAGTTATACGTAGAATACAACCCGGAACTGACAAAGCCCTGGCGAATCATTTCTCTTTAGCTCCGAGCCATTGAGAGTGCCAACAGGGTCAGCACTAGGTTCTCGTTCAAGGTACCAATACATTCAATGTTTGGAAAAGGAAGGCGAGAGGGGAGGGAGCCTCCAACCCCTCTCGGCAGGGGTACGTACGTATTCATAGGTGCGAAGTTGTTATTTTTTGAATTTCCAGGTGGTACTGGGCCTCTGGTTGTCAGGCATACGTATATGCACCCAAATGTCGGTAATTACTACGCGGAAAGCATCCCCCTATTGGTGACTGGCCAAGTAAGGTACGCATTCCATTCATCATATCATCCCGGATCTATGTATCATGTCATATTACAATACGATCCAGACCACCCCAGGGTCGGCACTGGTCAGTTGAAAGGGTATATTGATAGGTGGAGAGCACGTCCCCGTTGGCTCGATGGATGCACGTAAAGCCAGAAGGCTGACGTGTGGCTTTTACCCCATTGAACCCAACCTCGGCCGCTACTTCGTGGAAAGCTTTCAATTATGGTCATGTAGACTAGGTACTCGGCTTTCCAAACCACTCGCAAACTACGTATCATGCTATGTTGCAATAGATTGGCAAGCGAATGGTACGTCCCCCTGTGGCAACCCGATGGATGTAGAGCCAGAGGGCAGACGTGCGGTTTTTACCCCAACCTAAACTACACTTGCCATTTAATCCAGGCACCCAATATGCCTACAAACATCGAGAGCGGTTCATACAAGATCCTTTCTCTCATCTTTCCATAACGAGGCGTATCTGTTGGTATCGACACCCCCTCTGGGCCAGTTGTTCAGCTCGTTCGTCTCATCGGACCAGGAGCCCCAGGTCACGCGGTACGACCACTCCTGCGATGAACTGGAAATGTAGCATTGATGTGTCACTTGCAGTGGATAGCCGTAAAAGGAGGTACTGGCAACGATGCCCTGGCCGGTACTACGAATGTTAGGAACAAGGTTGCTGTTTTCGACGTACCAGATACTGATATAGTATGGCACATTCGCTCCTATCCGAATGGTGATGGTTTCATGTGAGCAGTACCCATTTACACACCGCCTGCTTGTTACCCTCATTCCTTCCTTTAGGATCGAACACTCGGAGGAACCTGGTTAGGTTTGGACTGCAGATAACGGGGGGGGTGAAGAAAGCACTCTTCTCAATGGTGTTTCCATCTCACCTCCACGACAGATCGTTGTTAAGAAGCTCGGAGAACAACATCAGCCATACGCTCAGTCATTTGTACTCGAACGGGTGACAGGCAATTCAGTTGCTTTGGCACATACCGCTGGCTTGATCTGAAAATTTATGTATGATGGTCCGTCGCAGTACGGGGATGGGTGTTGTGCTGTATAAGAGAGTTGTAGGCCTTGAAAGAAATGTTGAACTATCATTCTGCCGTTGTACGCACCTACTCCGCAGGACAGTTATGGCATTACATTCAGTGTTGTTTCGACCTGACCTGGGACCATTTTGGCGGAGGTCGGGCCTCCGATAGGACCTAAAATCGCTCAGCATAGAAAATATTTGCGAATGAGAGCGATAGGATCAGCATTAGATACTCGTTAATTCGATCGATTGTTGGAACATACTTTGTGTAACGATGGACCAGTAGGTGTGCAAGTGTCGCTGCAGATGGCCTTGGAGGTGGGCATAGAGGTAAAGACACAGAGACGAAACCGATATCCATCTTTCACAACTAGTCACAATGGGCGATGCAAAACCGCATAGACACCTGGTTATTGACGGCACCAAATTCAGCTCGACCTCGACACCACCTGCGAGAAATACACCGATAACCGAAAAATTCAATGGCTAGTTCCTACATGCAGCAGCCTGCAAGACCCATTGACGACCGACAGGACACTGTTCCTCCAGCACAACGTGTACGAGGCCTTTTTTGGATGGTGTCATGACATGGTGATGGCTAGTGACGGGTCCAGTTGGTGTATGTATGTGTCCCGAGATGATCTAATTCCCTATCTTATCGGAGCATCACTCATCCGATGTTACGCTCGAACATGAAATGAAATTGGACGCATGGACAGGCACAATCATCTTTTTTCGACGAGGTTGCGTGACAGGCTGAAGCCCGATCACTTCGGATAACACCGCGCCAATCAAACCCCGCAGGTCCGTGATTGGCGCGTCGCATTCAGGGCACGTGCTGACTTCCAACTTACTTTCGACGTCGAGCGTGTTTGTTTCTGTGTATAATAGCACTTTTGCCTTTTGCCCCGCGGACTCGTCTGCTTTATTCACTCATCTTGTACTTGGTGTAGATACGTTTATTGTTTTGGTTCCAGGGCTCATAACCTCATGGAGAGCTTTTGAACCCTGAGACCGAAACAATAAATATACCTCAGTATTATTTGGGCAAGGGTCAAGGGGAAAAACAAAATGGCACACAGTCAGTCTGTCGGTCAGAGGACTCCCTGGGCTTTACTGCTATTCGGCTCGTACATGGGCACATCCAACAGTTCAGTTGGCAATAAAGACCTGCCATCATTGACTCTCCACGCCTACATACTGTACCGAACTGGATGGTTTTGTGTTGATGGTCACCATCTCCAATATCTCGTCTTTCATCGACCTAGCTGCCTCTCCGCATCGCACTGCAGTTGCGGATTCTCAGTGCCGAAAGAAAGCCACTTGTCGATCACGGTCACGAAAATCCGGTGCGTAGTGTTACATCTGTGAAAAAGCAAGACTGGCCCGCTTGGTCAGGTTCGTGAAAGACCCCAATAAGAGAGAATATGGCGGATGAAGGCACGACATATCGACACATGAATGGGAGCAAACCCAGATGCATATATGCAGTGTGTCGAGAACGGAAGCTAGGGACAGACAATGCGGAAATTGTTCCAGATTTTCGGAAGAGTTCAATCGATCATGAAAAATGATTGATCTTGGCTGGTACTCTGTTGCAAAGTATCGGTGTTCTCACCCTCTTACCATTAGAAATTCGAGTCTGGATGAAACTTCTTTTCTTCATATTAAAATCTGGTTTAGTACAGCGACCTTTTGTTAGACCGCACATATGGTAGCATCCATCGCCAGCATGAGGATGCCGTGTCTGTGGCATTCGCTCCTTGTTCTCTATGCGGGAGCAGGTAGGAGTGGATTGGAAGCGGTGCAGGGCGTACCAGGGAGGGTTCGGCGTACATCGGCCTATAAATCCGAGTCACTTCGAGGTCTGCAGTGTAGCCTTCTGCGGATACCTCGACCGCACGTTGGAGATGCGATATCCACAGCAACCTCAGATGGCTGTGCGTCTCATTCAATAATAACGGAGCCGTACTTGGTGGAGAAACGGCTGGCCATCTTCTTCGAAGCGAACGATTGACACTAAGGTGGAGCTCGGTGCCGGCAAGCAGTTTCGACCAGGTCACAATTGTCGATATGAGGGCTACATTGCGTTTCATCGCTCTCCGACACGACCCACCGTCACCCGCGTCGTGTCTTCCTCGATAGCTGCCCTCGTTGGTCCGATGACTCAGAGCAAACCATACGCGGTCATCTTCGAGAGGCGAACTGGTTATCCACGGAGTGAACGAAGTGCCGTCGAGCGACATCCGAACTGCTACGTGAGACGTCAATCGCGATCTAGTTTTGAGTGTGACTCGGATTTGTCAGACTGCAGCAAGTAAGCACCAGTTGACGGAGTAGTTGCGCGTACATGAGACCTGGTGTATACGAGCGATGCTCCTCCAGCGCGTGACATGGGTAACGTATTAGGTAACGTATTACAAGCTGGCTCACTGAGTCGATGGTTCCGTTGACTACAATGGCGTGCAAACGTGGGTGCTGCCTGAGCACCCCCAGTATGCATCTCCGACTGCAGGGCGGCCCGAGGGTCAATGGTAAATCAAAAAGAAGAATACGCACCAGGCTGAGTAGGACCGAATGGCGACGACGAGGCCCTGTGATGACCTTCCTTGGGTTGCATGTGTCCCATCGCGGAGAACCGGCGCACGTACGTGTCATGGAAGCAAACAAAGACAACGCCTCGGTGGCACGGACCACAGGACGTTCCAGTGCGTCGCCGTCTTTGCCAGATGCAAAGTTGCGACACCACGCTTGTTTGTTCCGGACCACCGCTGCGGCGACTCTCTCAAAGGACCCAAACTTGCTTGCTACTGATTTCCTTGTCTCGTCTCACTTTTTTCATGCTACGTGCACCCTGAACACGAAGACCTTGGTCGGCAAGCTTACCATGGCGGGTTCCTTGGACATGTTATGTGGCGTACGGCGCAATTTCCTGTTGTCGCCACCCGATGGTGCACCCGTCGCGACGTGCACAGTGGGGCTACAACATTTTCTTAGACTCCTCACACTCACTTCGAGGGATGTGGAAACCTTTGTGATCCCTCAGACGACATATCTGCCGACCGTGACTGCTTCATACAAACACAACTGGGGATGTATTTTGGCAGTTCTCATTTTTCCATCGCGGCAGTACGCGGGATGAAGGAGCAAGGGGACTCGAAAACCTTCAAAACTGGGTGGTCTTGGGAACCCATCACCTGGTACACATACCGACGGGAAACGAAATGCGACGCACCTGGAAAAGTTGTGAGTGTGGAGAGAGTTCTCTCCCCCTTTCAATGGCCACTTGGACATGGCCCTGCGCAACGCCACACGTCGGTTATCAATACGATCTGTCTGACACGTAATCATTGCAGCTGCATGATCAAGGTTTGAAATATCCATAGGACTGCCTCGTTCCTCCGACTTACCAGGTTTGACCTATGCACTTTACGTGCCTTCCGTCTTGCTAGTCGAGAATCCGTCGTTTGTGACGTACAACTATAGTTTGGGGAATACAGAGTTCATCAAGGAATCATCTCCTGCGTACTGTAGACCGAAGAGCTGGGACGAGTGTGCCGCGCTGCACGAACAGATTCCTGTCTTCGTCAACGAGTGCGGGGGGGCAACGACGACAGCGATGATCATTGCCTACCATTACTGTGTGTCACCCTACTGCGCAACGTGGACAAGAGTGTGTATGTTTCATATAACTATCCTGGGAACAGCGATCCATTATTTAGTAGACTCGGTTCCGCCGACAACTGTATCCGTGCGCACGTAAAAGGGATTGTCAGTACCTAGGCCATCACACTCAGAAAACCCCGCATTACCATCACATGGCCTTCCTGCCGTAGATGCTCATGTAGTGCAAGCACAGCACTTGCAATCTCCACTGGACACGGAGGCTGAGCTCTACAGTCGACGGACTGCCACACCCGGTCATGTCGGGACCATGTACCTTTATAGGGGTTCGAGGACAGTCAAGTGTATGTAGCAGGTATTCGGCTCTCTAGATCGCTCCTGAACCATTATGATGTACCATGCCATGATTCCGGAGATTGCAGGCAACCGAACAAAAAGCACGTTCCTACTGCGGCTCGATGAACATATAGACTTTACTCCTATTGCTGCATTCAAAGCTTCCGATTATGATCAAGGTACTCGGCTCTATAATTCGCTCCCGATCTATGTGTCATACCATGCTGCAACATGATCCAAACCACCACAGGGTCGGGTACATGTGGAATGGGTAGATTTGGAAGCGAAGAGCAATGATCTCTGCTGCGACTCGATGGGTATAAAGCCTGAAGGCTGACCCGTGGTTTTTTCAGCTACCCCAACCCCCATTACACCTGCCATTGAACTCAGACTCACACTATGCCTGCAAACATCGAACCTGGTTCATTCACAATCGGTTCTCGCAACTTTCCCGGAACAAACGTAACCGTTGGCATCAAGACCCTCCTCGGGGCAACTACCGAGTTCGTCCAACTCATAGGGCCAACAGAGCCAGTCTCAGTGGTACGACCGTTCCCGTTACAAATCGGAGTGTAGCATTAATGTGTTACATGTAGTGGAAGGTCGAAAGAGCTGCTTCCGGCACTGACCATTACCACTTGCGCACTGGCAATTTTAAGTTCACTACGAACATTAGTAACAAGGTCGTCGTGTCCAATTTGGATGCATCAGGTACTGATGTAGTATGGCGCATTTACGACCGTCCGAGTGGTGGTTCGATGTGAGCATTGCCCATTTTACACACCCCCTACTGTTCCCCTCATTCCTTCCTCAGTATTGAGCACACGGAGTTTCCTGATTATGTCTGGACTGGGCCCAGTGGGGAGGTCAGGAAAGCTCTCGTCCTGACGTGATAGCCTTCTCATCCTCTTAACAGATTGTACTCAAGAAGCTTGGAAGTGTCCCTGAATCTCAGCAAACTTTTGACTTTAGAGAGGCGTAAGGCGATTCTGTTGCTTAGGTGGTCCATGCCGCTACCGTGATCCGAAAGTCTGTATGATAATCTGTTGCAGTACAAGCTAGGTGTCGTGCTGTATAGGAGAGTGTAGGCCTTGAAAGAAATGTTGAACGATGATTCTGCTGTTGTATGTTCCTTCACAGGACAGGTATAACGTCACATTCAATGTGGTCTCGACCTGGCGTGAGGCTTCCAATGACCTAGGCCAGCAATGACGGCCGGACCGCTGGCGGGGCCTAAAGTTAATCAGTATAGAAAACCCCTGTGAAGACCACCTTGTGTTACAAGCTGCCGGAACCCGTATGAATGTCGGTAACAGATGGGCAGCTTGTGAAATGGCAGGAATGACTTCCGCCTTTGTGAGACCTGATGACGAAGGATTAGAGGTAATATTGTCTTCGATACTAATGCTTGACAAGGCTGCGAAGGAGATAGTCTATCGCCTGTAGCTGACTCAGAAAGCGATCACGGCCCTTGAAGCACGGGCGATGTATCCAGTTTCATCTTCCTCCTTTTTTCCCCCCAGCTTCGTACGGAGGTCGTTTGTTCCGATTAAGTGGCCTAATGTCTGGACATGAGCACGATGCTACTCGTTATCTTGGCCCACACGGGCCACCCTCGTTCATTTCCCGGCCGGTCACTGATGTTGTGAGAGGACACACGTGCCATGGGAACAGACAAAGATAACGTCGAGGTGGCACTGACCACAGGATATTCCAGTGCGTCGCCGGGGCCGTCCACAGTGGCAACTTTTTACTAGTAACAACAAGATGAGCATCAGGTCACCTTGACGACTTGCTCAGATGTGGTCCAGTGTTTGTTTGCCGAATACAACGTTGCAACGCCACACTTGTTTGTTCCGAACCCCTGCGACTGTTTCAAAGGAACCGAACCCGCTTGCTACTTATTTCCTTGTCTCGTCTCGCCTTTTTTTGGTCCTGAGCATGCCCTGAACGCCAGGAGCTTGGTTGGCGAAATTGCCATGGCAGGTGACTTGGACATGTCCTGTGGCGTACAGCATTATTCTGAGCTCCTGTTGTCGCCATCCGATCATGCACCGGTCGCGACTTGCACAATATGCCGACAACGTACTTGCCATACAACACCAGAGTGTATTTCGTCGTGGCGATATCAATGAAGAAGCGAGGGACACCTTCAAGACTGGCCTTCTGATGACATCGGAAGTCGTCTTGTGAACCTACCCACCTGGTACAACTTTCGATGGGTGTAAAACGTGACGCACCTGGAATTCTTATTGCGGATGTGAGCGTGATGAGAGTCCAGGTTAACGTTCGTGTCGGACGTTGAACACGCACAGCACACAGGGCAGGCTAGAAGCCCCTGTGCGCAGCCCCACCTAGACCGTTTTCAGACGCTCGCCAGAGAGCGTGACGTCGAATGCCCTTTCGCCCGGGAGACCCATCATACGGACATTATCATGGTCATATGGAATTCCGGCATGCCCGCCTTGTTCTGCCCAAGGTATGGCACCATTGGTATGTATCACATCACATCATATCATATCACATTGTGGTTCTTTCCATCTCTGAGTGTGAATGTATTTTGGTGCGTTGTGTGTACATGTATGTCCCGCCTTCTTCCCATTTTTGCGACTAATGAACATGTCCACTCAATAGAGTTGGCCGCTGATAGCTACCGATCAACTGGTCACAAGGAACCAACCCACCTATTGCGTCCGACGGTACACTCTGCTTTCTCAGCACGCCCCATTCGAACGACGTGTTCCTGGCAGCCTGAGGACGTCCCACACAAGCCACTCGGTGACAACCCATAGGCCACATGCAAACGCAGACCTTGCACCTTCCCAGCGCTACCGGGGCGAACCACTGTCGTTTCGCCGGTGCCGAATGTGCCCGTCGCGTGGATCCTTGTGCCTGAGGCCTGAGGGAACGCAACGACAGATTGCCCGGTAGACACGCTAGTGAGACTCCTACTGGCGGCCCAGTGGTGGGCCACAACAACGCATTTATACCGCCCACACGTGCGCGCGAGATTCGCTATCAGATAAAACACTGCACGCGCTGGCGAGCCGTCGTCGTTGGCGATGCATTTTTTCTTGTCATGGGGAGACTCGGACGTACTTGGGAGACGGGATGGGAGGCAGAGCGGAGCGGGCCGCTGAGTACACCTCCAGCCCAAAGTTTCCGTTGTTGCGGTCTCTCAATCCCTTCTCTCTCTTCCTTGCAGACAAGTGTGGGACGGACGTCACTGATCCACCCCACGCCATGTGTCGCGTTGCCTTGTTTTGTTCCGAAAGACACCTCTGCTCCACCGCGTGGGTCTGTATATAATTCCAGATGCACACTCCTTCGTACGTGTGCCTGTGGGGGCTTAGGTCAAGGTTCTTGAGTGTGGCCTGTGTACGCTGTTACAGGAAGAACAAAGAGGGTCTGCCACGTGACACGACATGAAACCATACTATGCATCCTGATCAAATGATCTCATGCCTTGGACATGCATACATACACCGAGCACAAAGTACAGCGACATCATGCACGTACCTAACCGTGGGTCAAGAAGTGTTTGTGAGAAGATTTCCTTGATCCAGTCAGAGCGCAGGAGGGGAGTGATGATCAATCGGTGATATAATCAATCGCGCGTCACGATACCGGCAGAGTTTGGAGCTGATTGCGAGGAAATATATTCTCCGAGCGGCCCGAGCGCGCCGCACGCGCGCGCACATGCATGGCAGAAAAAGGAAAGAAAACGGGTGGCCGGGTGGCCGGTACGTCTTTTCCCATTACGCAGGTCCAATAGAAAGGCATCATGTCTCGTAAACCCCCCAAGTCGGAAACACCTGTACGTTGTCGGAATCCGCGACATGGAATTGTGGCTGCAAAGCTGCTATCCTGCGCTAGGCGAGAGCACGAGGCGTTCCCTTGCTCTGGGAGTACCGTCGGATGGGTAATACCTAGCGTCCGAAAACCCTCTCACGTCGCTGTTACATGAGTCCTCTTCACCCTCTCCATGTAGACTGCTCAGCAAAGTGTCAAATCTTTTTTTTCGCTCCTTTACCTCTAAAAAGTCTGCGACCATAGACAATGGGTTATCACCGGTCCATCGGGGTCATGGAGACAGGCGTAAAGACGGCGACTGCAGTGCATGACGAAACGCTTTTTTTCTCTTTCAACCTGACCGTGCACACATTGGCGCGTAACGACCGACTTTTTTTGGTCCTCGACAGCTGTGTTGACTCTTTGTGCGCTCATGGCAGTGTCCCTACGTGCGCCCAACGGGGCAGATCACGTTTGGTCGCCCTCATACCCACCTTTTTTCGGCTGTCGGTGGGAGATCTGCGGTACAGATGTTCAATGCTTTTCTTGTCTTTCCAACTGGTTCCCAATATCGTCAAGGGATGTATTATCAATGTCATCCCTGGCATCAGTCAGCAAAGGGAACAGACCACAAGGGTAGCATTTACTCTTGTTCTTCGGGCGGCCGACACGGGGGGCCCTCCAACGACCAGAAGTAAGACGCACCTTTGCTAATTAACGCACACAAGTGCCACGCCCAGACCAAAATAACGCGAGTCTGCCTTTCACCCGAGGACATACCTTGAGGAATGGTCGTATAGGATGGCATCAATTTTCCTGCCACCGAGTAGGCTAGAAGTCTGTGATATCGAACTTGACAAACGTGTGCGACCTTGTCGCACATGGAGACCATTACTACACGAGACGAACTAGCCGGATTCGGGTCAATAAGAAGTTGATCTCGATCTTCAAAGAACTAGCCAGGCGATGAACGTCACGACGCGCCACGGCACTCACTCCCAATTCAGCGCTGTAGCTTCCAACCAAGAGGTTTGTGCTTTGAAGTCTACGAGGCGATGTTTGTTGTGGGTGTGGTGTTCAATGTGATGACAAATTCACGCTACGCCTGGAACGTAGCTCCGCTGAGGGGCGGCGACACTGGACAGGGTGTGGGTAAAATTACCATATGCTTTCACGTCGTGTACTGTAATAGGTAGATGACAGACGACGGGGACGAGCTTCTCGCAAGCGTCGCACGGCAAGGCGCGAACTGATAGGCATATGGTTCATATTCGTGCCTGTCAGGATCGATTCGTGACCCTTGCCAACCTATTGTCCGCCCAAGAGGACTACAATACACGTGAACGACGGTTCGCCTGCACCATATCGATCGCTTACCGATGCCACTCTAATAAAGAGTGTTGATGTCAAGGGTTCAAGCCATTTCAACGGGCACTGGAGTCAGCACAGCGAGGAAAAAGTTATTCATAGCCTTAACAAACTATGAACGCCGACGCGGGCGTTTTGGAAGACGGTAAGCGGCAGGGTTCATGTCAAACAAGCGATGGATTTGGCCGACAGGTATGCAAGAGTCTGGCGCTGGGCAAACGTGCGCTCGTCCGTGTAGGCAGAAAGTGGCCCGAGTGAGAGGGTTCAGGACCCGGAGAGAGAGAAAGTGGAACCGGATCAAGGACACTTGGGAGTGGAAGGGTGGTGGAGAGGAGACGCCATGTACGATGTCCAAGGGAACGCGCGCCGTGCCGTGGTGCCGAGCAACGAAGATAAGGCGCTCCAAGAAAAGGAAGGCGAATTTTTTAGCGACGCAAGACAAGGTTGAAGTCCCGAACGTTGTCCACCAGGAACAGCGATCGCCGGGGAGGTTGGATGCGAACCGACATGTTTCCTGGTTTCACTCCAGCACTGTAAGTCATCCAGTGGAAAATTTTCAGACGAGTTAGCCGAATTGCAGCGGAGGCAAACCAAAAGTCATGACGTGAGTCTGGAGTGGCGGTACAGCATTTCCTAATGGGGAATGTAGTGGGGACATGTCTTATGGCCTGTCCAAATATGGAAACCTTGTCCATCTGCGGCTTATAACGCTTCTAATGCATACGTCCATGCCGTCCTTCGATAGACGCCTTACATCTTATCAGCACCCCCAAATTACCGTGTACGTGTATCATTCCCTATAAATCCATCCTCCCCATATCCCTCGCGCCTCGTGCTCCCCCCCGCCGATTCGCTCCTTGTGTCCCCCCCTCCCGCTGCGTCACCCCCTCCAACAATGCCCCCCGAGAGGTCACGACCATTGAACGACAGTGAGTACTGGCGTCTTTTTTTTCCCTCTCTATCCCCTCGTTCATGGGTATTGATGCGATGACTCGTGCTTCATAGGCGCTCACTTAACTTGGGCCGTCCCGGTCGAGCATGCTTCTCCCCAGAACATTGCCTTTGCCCCTAACGTGACTCCTGTGACTTTCAATGATCCACCACCTCTCTTTTGCGCCGAGCCGACCTTTGAACAAATCTTGTTCCCGTCCTCCGGTTCCGAGTGTTCCGCACGTCGCCCAACCCACGCTAAAAAGCGTGGGGAAGATCACATCCCGCGTCCGCCCAACGCCTTTATCCTCTTCCGGTCGTCCTTCATTAAAAGCCAACATGTCTCTGCAGAGGTCGAAACGAACCACAGTACGCTATCAAAGATCATCGGTCTTACATGGCAGAACATGCCCCATGACGAGCGCCAGATTTGGCATGCAAAGGCCAAGAAGGCATTGGAGGAGCATCGGAAAAAGTGGCCTCAATATGCCTTCCGCCCGTCCCATGGCAAAACCAAGAGTGGCGCGGAGAAACGCAAGGTCCGCGAGGTGGAGCCCAAGGATTTGAAGCGGTGTGCAAAGATTGCAGAACTCCTTGTCGAAGGGAAAAAAGGCGCGGAGCTCGACACTGCTATCCAAGAGTTCGACCGCACACATGTTCCAGAAATTGTCACTAGGTTCGAGACTCCCATCACCGCTGGCGCCTACCGTAGATCATCATCAGCCCCTGCCGACAACCTCCTGTCCAAGGAGATGACCTGTCCTTCACCCTGCCATCGCACGCGCGCAACCAGCAGCCAACCCTCGACGAGACCTATGGAGCAGAAAAAAGCGCCAGCACCCCTCGTTGCTTCACGCAGCTGCCCTGATCTTTCAGGTACACACTCGTTGGTTTCCTCCCCTGAATTTTCATTTTCCTCAAGATCTCAGCCATCATTTGTGCGTGATTCTTTCGGTCTTACATATTTTTGTCACCCTAAACTGCCATGTTCAGGACCTCGATTCATTTGCGTTTGACGTCGCATTCGGGGATTCAATATTACCAACGAGCGCTGACCTTGGTAGCTATCCTGCAACAATCAGCAGCATGCAGACTCCTACGCTATGTCTCGATACCACCTACTGCAGCGACTGGTCGCCTGCCTCATCCCCATTCTCCAGTTCCCCCGCGACGCCACAAACACTGTCTCCCTCTCCTTCCCCCGTGTTTGATTGTGCACTCGACTCGGATCCTTTCGCGCTCAATCACTACTCTACCGCATCCGATCCACTCCAGCAGTACCCTGTTGGGCTTCACATGTTCGACCCTGAGAGTGTGCTCACCGGCTCCTCCATGTTCGCCCAAACCGAATTCGGTGCATTCCCCAAAGACCCGTTTTCGTTCGGTTGTTCGGAAAAACCGATGCCAGGCGTGGGTGCCGACATATCCATGTCCGCCTTCTTGTCCTCGCTGTCCGCGTTCTGATGTCTACGCACAATCGATGGATGTGGATGATGTGTCGTGCTTCATCTCATCCCCGGCGGCGTCTGTCCCGTGTCCAACCAAACTTTTTTTTTTTCTTCCTTGGCACTCTTTTATTCGTTTTCCGACTGATTCCGCCGCTCGGACGGTGCCACTTGTCATAACATGTTCATTTAGATGTATTTTTATATCTGATACGAAACCTCGCCAGCTGTAACTGTAACATATCCGCATCTCTCTTCCCTCTCATCTTTTTCTCGACAGGCTAGAGCCTGCTCCTCTCTATCCCTCTCCCTTCCTTCTCTGTGATACATTCCTCTGCGCCGCTTCGTTCAGTCGATTCACGACACGGATACCACTGATTCTTTTCTTGCTTACTTGGGTGTATATAGTTATTCTTATCTAGTACTCTGTAGAGGCATTGTCTTTTCCCCGTCTTCTCCCAATCGAATATATCGCGCGTGCGGTATTTGGGATCTGGATGTGTTTTTTTGCGCGTGAGGCGAGTCGAAACGCGAAGAGGACTCAATTGGCGCGATTTTGGCCCCGCATGGTATACGGACATGGACCTATTGCCGTGCACGCACCGCACCGAACCGGCATCCGGATACAGATACAAATGCGGAT
>JBBPKD010000250.1:0-27623 GCA_038089075.1 Singerocomus inundabilis
AAGAAAAAGAAAACTTTTGAAGAAGCTGTACCTGAAGAGTACCATGACTTCAAAGATGTTTTTGCCAAGGAAACTTTTGACGAGTTACCTCCCTCTAGACCATGGGATCACGCTATTGAGCTGATACCTGGAGATCACAAAGTAGATTGCAAGATGTACAATCTGACTTTGGAAGAGCAAAAGGAACTCAACGCTTTCCTTGAAGAAAATCTGAATACAGGAAGAATATGACCTTCAAAGTCACCTTTCGCATCTGCATTCTTCTTTGTTAAAAAGAAAGATGGAAAATTGTGACCTGTACAAGATTATAGGAAACTCAACGATATCACCATCAAGAACAGATATCCTCTTCCTCTGATTGGTGAATTGATTGACAAACTCAAAGGAGCCAAGTATTTCACAAAATTGGATATCCATTGGAGATACAACAATATTCAAATGAAACAAGGCAATGAATGGAAAGCCGCATTCAGAACAAATCGTGGCTTATTTGAACCTCTGGTGATGTTCTTTGGTTTAACAAACTCACCAGCTACCTTTCAAACGATGATGAACCACATTTTCTGTGGTCTCATTAACAAAGGTTATGTTGTCGTCTATATGGACAATATTATGATTTTCTCTACAGATCTCGAAAGTCACTGAAAAGCCGTTCGAGAAGTACTCCAAATCTTGCGTGAAAACAAGCTTTCACTGAAGCATGAAAAGAGAGGTTAAGATGGACCCTCTCAAAGTAAAAGCCATCATTGATTGGCCAAGACCCGAAACTCTTAGAGAACTTCGAGGTTTTCTTGGTTTTCTAAACTTCTACAGACGTTTCGTCAAGGACTTTGCAACAGTTGCAAGACCCCTCAATGACTTAATAAAGAAAGAAGTACCCTTTGCATGGAAGGAGGAACAACAACGTGCTTTCGAGCAGTTGAAAAGTACTCTGACCTCAGCCCCGGCTTTGGAATATCCAACAGATGACGGAGTATTCCGCATCGAAACCAACGGTTCAGGGGTGGGCCTTGGGGCAGTCCTCTCTCAACATCAAGGAGAACTTTGGAGGCTTATTGCCTTCGCTTCATGCTCTCTTTTAGATGCTGAAGCTAACTATCACACTGCTGATTTAGAATTGCTAGCTATAATGTTTGCCATCAAGGAATGGAGGCAATATCTACTCGGAGCAGCACATCCTTTTGAAATCCTTACGGACCATCAAAACTTGACTTGTTTTAAACGTCCTCAGGATCTTTCATGACATCAAGCATGTTGGCAACAAATACTCCAGGAATACCGCTTTATGATTAAACATTGACCTGGAAAAACTAATTCTGCCGATGGTCTGTCCAGGAGATCAGACTATAAGAAGGGGGTAGATGAAAACCTCAACAAAGATCAAATCCTCCTACCCGAATCGCTTTTCATCAATTTCACGGAAGAAACAACGATTGAAGAAAGTTGTAAGAAGTTGAAATACAAGATTGAAAAGTTTGTCAAGAAAGGATTGACAATGAATAATTCACCTTGGACTAAAGAAGATGGACTTGTCTACTGGAACGACAAAGTTTACATTCCAAATGACTCCAAGTTAAGGGAAAGAATATTAAAGGAGAACCATGATCACCCAATGGCTGGTCATCCCGATGCAAAACGGACTCGTGATCTCATTACCCAGAAGTATTACTGGCCAACTCTTAGAAAAGACATTGAGCTTTATGTTCAGGGATGCAACACTTGCCAAAGAGTTAAACCAGCAACGACATCAAAAACAACTCCTCTAAATCCCCACAACTCACCTTCATACCCTTGGGAAACCATCTCGATTGACATCATTGGTCCTTTACCAGAAAGTAATGGCAAGGACGCAATACTCACTATTGTGGATAAATTCTCCAAGATGATTCACCTCTTCGCGATATCCTCCACTATCACGGCTCAAGGAGTCGCTACGATATTCAGAGACCATGTTTTCAAATTACATGGAATGCTGAAGAAGGTCATATCGGACAGAGGACCACAGTTTGTCTCTACGTTTATGAGAGACCTTTACATGCTTTTGCAGATTGAAGCAAACCCATCAACTGCATACCATCCGCAAACGGATGGTCAAACTGAATGCATTAATCGAGAAGTAGAGCAATACCTACGCATCTACACCTCTTATTGTCAAGATGATTGGGCTGAATGGCTTTCTATGGCAGAGTTTGCTCATAATCAAAAAGAAGAAGAAGATGACCAATCCTTCAGCCGAAGAATTTGAAGGTGAGATGAGAAAGATGAGAGAGTTGGCAAAAGAAGCATTGGATAAAGCTGCTCAGTCGATGAAACGTTTTCATGACCAATACACTACAAGACCAACCCCAGAATATAAGAAGGGCGACTTGGTGCTTTTGAAAGCGCACAATATTTGAATGGATAGACCTACTCAAAAACTCGATGATAAGAAGTATGGGCCTTTCAAGGTCATTGAAAAGGTTGGCATGGCTGCCTATAAACTTGCTTTGCCACAAGGCTGGAGAAACATACATCCTGTTTTTCACGAATCCCAGCTATGGCCTTACAAGCAAGGAGAATTCACTTCACAAAAGAAACCGCCACCGCCTCCTCCTGATATCATCGATGCCGAGGAAGAACAAGAGATTGAAGAGATCATTGATTCTCGCATAAGAAGGGATAAACTTGAATATCTCGTCAAATGGAAAGGATTCACTCCAGAAGAAAATGAATGGAAGCAAGTCAAAGATTTGAAAAACGCGCAAAAAGCAATAAAAGATTTCCATAGGAAACATCCTCTTGCTCCAAGAGCAGAACTGCACATCAAACTTTGAGTAACATTTAATATTGACTCGAAAGACCCTTCCTGCAAATGTCCACTCTGTTGAGGAATTCCGCTGCCAAAACCTACAGGCATGTTCATGGATCCTGACTTTTTGGAATATAGAAAATCTCTTCAATGTCTCCTATCCTCTATGTTCAAATTGCCACCAATGCCTGAGGTCGTTCATTCTTGAAAAGGGGGTAATGTCAGGCTTTCGATTTCTGAACTTCACATTTCACACCTGCACATGGTCACATGATATTGATCACTATTTGGTTTGTTCCATAGTGTTCTATCTTTAATATCCACCATGACATCACTACCCTTTGCCCTGCTTATAGAGCATGCTTATTGGTATACGTTCCTCATTGGCCGATAACCTTTATGACACATTTATGCTTACTGATCACGCTCTCACACCAGCCCTAAATCATGGTCTGTGTGCACGATCCCGTAGTATATAAACCCTGTTCTAGTATGGTGTAGACCTCAGAATAGGATATTCATTCCTTTCATCTCTACAAGCCAGCCTAATCAGCTCTTGTCTTTTGTCTGTTCCTGACACAGTCAGCACCGCTTTCAAGGCAACTTCCCAGGCTGTCAAAGCGTTACACTAAACAAGTACCTTGTGTGCCATGCCGGCCACACAAATTGTGTAGTATTGCCTCACTGTCCTTTGGTCGCATTATCAAATATCATCAAGGTACATCAGGCTGTTCCAAAAAAAAGTCGTGTACACATACTACTAAAACGCGAATCCTTTAACTGCTCGACTCGGAGTATCTTCCGTAACACAAAGAGTAATCGTGATCCTGTGTCGTAATGAGGAGTAGCGAATACAGTCTCACAGTCACAAGAGTCCTCGCTCTTGAGAAAGTTCGACAATCTGCTCAAATCCAGGGTACTCGGGTAAGTGGAGTTCAAACTTTTCTTCCATCGCCCTATATTCAGTGTCAGAATTGCCGACAGGAGACATAAACCGACGACTAACTTGGGAACAAGCCTCCCACCAAGAAAGTGCCGTCCCTTGAAGGACTGCACCCCTTTCTTCGGTGCCGTCAAGCTCACCAATACATCAGGCACAATACCCACCCCTTCCTCGTTGCCCCTTTCTACGTCCCATCCGCTGGGAATATCGACAGAGACAATAGGCTTTTTCGAGGATGAAAGCAATGGCAATACTTTGTCGAAAGGCGCACGGACGGGTCCCTTGAATGAGAACCCGAAGATGGTATCCAAGATGACGTCGGATGATGCGAGGGTCGAGTGGAGTACGTCGAGGGCGACATCAGGGGGCAGAGACCTTATCTTCATGTTATCACACTGCTTGTGTAGACGCTGTATCGAATTTCACGAGAACAGTCAGGAACAAGGTCAGACGTGCACAAAGCAGCATAACCTTGTAAATGTCCTTCGACCCTGGCTGGTGAGCAGTATTCAAATTAGGGCATATTTCGAGTTTGGGCGTGTGCAGACATAGATACCTTGGGCATATAGATCGTGGGTTCATAGCCAAACATGCCTAGATGCAACGGCTGTTATCTTTGTCATTGATCTATGAGATAACGAGGAACTAACCGAGGTGTCTTGCAGCTACTAATCCATCCCCACCCTGATTACCAGGTCCACAGCAAACCAAAACTCTTCGGTACCTCTCCTTGTCGTAAACTTTTGCGAGCGTCTGGGCGCATGCAAGTCCGGCCAGCTCCATCAACTACATACATAACATTGCAGTCAAGTTCTGTACAAAGCATCAGCAATCTCGTACCTGGTCGATACTAAACGCCCCGGATGTATTCATGAGTTCCTCGTCAATCTGAGGTACTATCAGTCATGATACACAGGTACAGCGAATGTCAATCACCTGTTGGGCAAGTCTTGCTGTGAGATAGCGAATGGACATGATGGTTTGGATCGATTCAGTGGAAATTAACCAGCTACTAGTTAGGGGTCAGGCACTCACGTGCCAGTACGGCAACACTAGGGTAAGACATGGGAGACAATCAAGAGACTATTCACAGTGAAACAGGCTTCGCGCAAACTCGGCGATGCTCGTCCCAGTCTTTCCTCTGATGCTCCGGAGAGCAGTATTTGACCAACCTGCACTTGCTGCAGACGAGACCACTCATAGACGATGTGTCGACACAGTCGGCACTGCTCTGAGAACTCTCGAAACCCTCGCTACTCTCGGCATATCGTTTCGTCTCCTCGCTGAAACAGATACCGCAGTCGATCCAATTGCACATCTCCTTTCCTCTAACCTTTTCCCCGTACCGGCCACCGCGTTTTATCGAGAGAACTACTGCTCCTTCGATGCCCCGTCTGGGAAAACGAATCATTTCACAGTCATCGTTACAGCAGGGGTTCGGGCACCCGCTGGGGAAGTCGAAGAATATATCTTCTGCAGGTACGAAGACAGGATGTGTGAAGAGAATCTGGGAGTAGGACGTCGTCTGATGCGAAAACAAGACGATGAATGGCGGTCTTTTTTCGTACAGGATTGCTCGGAGAACAAGGTCGATCTGCGGGAAGCACGGCGTGCGTCGTTGCTTGAGCAGCGTGTGACACAACCGCATGTCTGAATGGAACGATAACGAATGAGGCGCTAACACATGAACATGGCTAGATTACGAACGATCATATTGGATTTGGCCCGCTATGCTTGGTTTACACGTTCGGCGACCGTATGCATACCGACACACAAGCTTGAAATATTCAGTGACGTCGTCCATCTCTTGTCGCTTCAAATCTGTTACGATGATATACACATCGTCGCAGCCACGATCGTGCATGCCTCGTAAGAGCATGAGCTCGGGAAGCTGACAGAAGAGGTGATGAACCTGGACAGAATTGATAACAGACGGGAATAACATACCATTGTGAAAACGACGGGCATCATGGATAGCTTTCTGTCTTGCATCGACCGGTGGTGGTACACATGGGTGGTCCAGGTTCGGTCGAGAGGAATCAGACGGCCAGTGTCGACCGTCCGACAAAAGATGTTCTCTGGAAGAAAGTCTCCTTTGTTCCAAACTATGACCTGACGTCTCAGTGTGATGGATGCATGCTTGCGCTCCCTGACGGCTTGGAACCACTCCCAGTACGCGTCGTTGCGATGCTCGAGCCACTTGTCGATTAGCATGTCAGTCGCGTCATGATCAAGTGTTTTGCATACGAGCTCGCTCATCGCCAGGGTCGGCTGCGAAAGCGCAGAATAACGTTGGGCTTGCTTCCCCATCCGGTGTACGGTTGGCTTGCATAGCAGCACGTTTGTGCACAAGACACCCATTCAAATGCACCGGCCCTAAACATTGACACGTCCGAAATTAACCCCTGTCTTGGATTATTGACAGTACCATAACAAAAAGCTGCGCGTCGCACGACAAGGAACGACAACCGAAGACAAGCTCTCACTAGGACGACAACTACCTGACTTCCCTTTCCTAGCAATGTGCAAACGAGCACTTGACGGAGTGGTGGCAGGGCGCTTGATCTGCCGAACTATCGTTAGATCATTCAGCCTCGACGAATTTCCAACCTACCAATGTTCAAACGGAGACTTGAAGTCTCGCAGACCCCCTCCCCTACTTCCAACAGAGCTTGCAAATTTTCGTGTTCTTCAACCCTCCGTCCGCATGCCGCCTCCCAGTACACCTTACTTCTCAAGTGGCATGGAAGGTAGCCTTTGTTGAAAATGTGGTTTGTCAATTGTGCCACGATCTCAAACTTTGTCTCAGTGACATCAAGTTTAATACGCTGCGTGACAACGGGTACAGCAAGCTTGTGAAGATAATGGTAGCTGAACCAAACCGCGGGCACGGAATCCGCTGAGGGACGAATGATTCAGCGTCAGATGAGCACTTCCTTCGCATTGCTCACCTATGACCAGACGAAGTGCTGTCTGAGGGCACTTGCCAGCTCCGCTCTTCAAAAGGTCCTCAACCAGGTGTCCACCCTTGACGCGATGACCCTCATGATTCTCCCAAAAGGAGACAGACCGATGCCTAGCCTCGATGAAACCTTGGCGGAAGAGATGCTCGAGAACATCCTCCAGGTCCACGAGCCGGTGGTTCTGGAATTCTAGTTCAATAAGCTGGGCCGTGGTGGGCTTGTTGCAACGGGATACTTGGTGGTATGTTAACCAGAGTTCGTTGTGAGTCATCGCGCGCAGAGTTAAAAACACAAGCCAATGAAACGGGAGAGAGGGTTAAACTGAGTCCGCTGAAAAGGGATGCTCATGGCCAGGCCTTTTTATACGCTCTGCTCGGGCCGGCAACAATTCAGGGTTGGTTGTGACATGTGTGAAGAGAAATACACCAGAACTCGCTTATTGTCCCGCATCCACAACGTTAGGTGCTATCGTAGTGGAGATACAAGGCATATGTACTAGCCCACCGCAAGACCAACGATAATGGCGAAGGTTAAGCAACCTAGAGATGTAGGTCACCTTCCACTTCAATTCCATTCGAGCAACAATACATCCCTGATGTGCTCCTTGACGGGTACTGTCCAAATCTATTAAATTTACACCGTGACAAGATGCGCTAACTTATTAACCGGAGCTTGGATACTGGTTTGTGACAAAGTAGTCGACCAGCTTTGTGTTTAATCGGTAGCCTTGGTGCGTAACTGGCAGGACATTTGCTTATTCGTACGTACTTGACAGGCTTTTTTGCTTGCTTCTGTAAATCAGTCGGCAGTCAGGACTGGTTCAGACCGTCGGCTACCATCGGCTACCATCGGCTACCATCGGTTACCACCGCTTACCACTGGCTGGTTTCACTGAAGTTTGCCAAGTACAAAAAGTTCAGAAAGCAATGCAATACTTTTTGGTCTTTTTCTTATACAATAGTGTACAGTTATAAGATGAGGTAGTATGAAATGGTTTGAAGAGCAGTTAACTATTTAAGGTGTCACACAACTTTGAAAAGCGGCAACTTTTTCTGTGTTCCGGGCACTTTGGAAAGGTGTTGAAAGAGAAACAGTTATAACAGGAATGAATTTCCTGCCAGTGATGACTCGCTGAAGCCAAGCACGCCGTGGCGTAAGTGATCGGTGTGTACTCACGCGGGGTCGGCTTCAAAGAATGGCAGATTTCTCTGTTCATGGGTAACAGCTATCGCCGCATGAACAGTTGCCAAGTAAGGGGATTGTTCAACATTGCTCCGTTAATTAGAGCACGCTGTATTTATGTAGACGCAACATGATTTGAATGAGAAATAAGAATGTGAGTGAGATGAGTTTTGACAGATGTTCTGAAGGTGGTTACCCCTCTCAAGATCTGACCGATCTTCGAGCCACCACCGGCTATTGTTATGAAATCTCCACATGAAATTTACGCAAGGCTCACATTAGTATTGAGATCCTTGGAGAGTAGAGATTGAAGACGTGAAAAAGTCGAGCATGCCTTGGAGTTCAAATGAACCGGGGGACGAACAGCGCAATATAGGGCATACTAAGACCATCGGACTTTTTCACATGATAACATAATACAAACTTGAATCGAGTTCAGGAACATGTGAGTTCGATCGACAACATGAAGTAGGTGTGACCAAGGCAAAACGTTAGTACCTGTCACAAACTGTCACTCTTGAGGCCCACTATCCTACAAGTGCGTTGAAGTACCTATTTCCCTAGTCTCCACAAGCCATCTTTGACGGTAACTAGTCCTTCTCGTCTCGCAGCCTCCATAAAGCTACCAAGTTGTTCGATAGTGCGATCATAACCAGGGGCAAGCCGGAGCATGGTCTGTATTCGGTCTAGCGGTAGCGAACCCAAGTTCGTGAGCATGCCTTCAATGAACTGCAACTGGAATGTCAGGTGGTGCACCTAGGCACACGTAACGGTTTCCTTCTACCTTCCAATAAACTTTCATTTGTTCTGCTTGCTGCTGCTGCACACTCATCATCGGCGGCAATTCGTCCTCTCCGGTAGCTAAAACTTAAGTGTCAGGAGGGGGTTAAGACGTGTAAGAGATACAAATGTACCTAGTTTTTGAGCTGCCTTAGTTCCCGTCATTGGTTCTTCACCTACAGAAAGTAACCTGAACACATGCTCAGTGTCCTCTTTTAAAACACGCATGTCGACCCATGTAGCAAGCGACTTCAAGGCCGCACCACGGCTCACACCGCCTACCCTGGAGATCAGCTCGTCAACAGTCCATGTATCTGTAAATTGTCGTGACCAACGAAACGAAATAGTCGGGTCATATAAGGCACACCCTTTTCTGAAAAAAGCTCAATAAAAGCAGCTTCTAGAGGTGGAACATCCGCGTTAATCTTTCGGTCGTCGAATTCGAGTTCAAGTTGCACTCGGCCAAGATGGGGTAACCAGCGCAGCGCTTTGTCAGGCTTGAAAGTAGTGAACTCTTTAGCGTACTGTTCTTGCGTGCTGTCGAAAATGTGAGTTTACGTGCGATGGGTTGGTGATCGACTCACTCCTGAAATTGACCGGGCATGACGATACCGCTGGTTTCCAGTGCCGGCCAAAAATGTCGCGAGATTATGGTTGGGTGTATGACGCTCTTTTACCTGTAAGTTTGGTCCTTTATTAGGTTGCATTGATGCTTACAGGTCGCTGGGATTGGACATGCTGGTCGATTCGCCTTGAATCTGTCATATCTCGAAGCATCACTTCGCAAACCTGCATGGCTGACTCCCCGAAGCGAATTTTCAGAATTTCGATATTCCGTCGCTTGGAAACGATTACCAGTACATCATGCATGAATCTAAATGAGGGACATACCTCCCGGTCAAAGTTACCATCTTTGACTGCAAGCAATCGTTGGGCAAGCAACACTTGAAGTTCCCTGATAAAGAGGTCCTTCGAGTCATATATGCTAACAATGGTGCTGATGATGTCACTTGTTTTGCTCGCACGAAAGTCTTTTCACCAAGTCAGGTATACTGATAACAGTTAACGAACAGAGATATTTACCAGGACCAGCATCTATCGGTTCGGGTGTCCATTCAGGGTCAGCATAATTTTCTATCTCTGGCTGTTGAAGAGGCTGGATAGGTTCATTGTCATCCACCAACGAGTCGCCACTTTCACCATCACCAACTAAACTGGCGACAATGCACCGAATGGCATCTGGCCGATCTCTTAAAAGTGATATCAGTAAGGATATTACGAGGATGTATTAATGGCATTACCGGAGGTACCGACGTATTGGATCTGCCACCTTGAACAAGAGAACGCCCGGAGGATCTATGATCCTCAAGCACTTAATCGTTGAAACATAAGAGAGAAGAATATCTTTCGTGTCCGCTCCAGGATGAAGTAAACGTTTCTTATTCCTAGAGAATGTATCAGTCACGAATAGATTCTAGGTCCCTGTTGCCTACGCTCGTCGAATAGATTGAACTAATTCTGCACGTTGATCAACCCTCTGTAAACATTCCTATGCTCAAATTGATGAGTATAGAAGAACAATATTTCCAAAGCAAGGTTACCTTCAGATCCTGAAGGGCGCCAGTAGAATCTGGAAAATCTACGATGATATCAAATATCTCGCGCGTGCTAGAATGGAAATAAGTATATCAGCATTGTGAGGACGACCATTCACATACCGCAGGTCACAAAGAGTTTTATACATATGAAAGTCAAACCTGGACCCGACGCCCTGCATCATCGTTTTTGCCTCATCGGCTTAGAAAGGTGTGCAATAACATGTCATGTAAGAGAGTGTGAACCATACCGCTGGTCGCTCCTCTAGCGAATGGCCATACCATCCATGGGACAATCTTGTGGACCATCCAGGCACGAAGGCTTGCCAACATAGGCTCTTCCCATGTTCCAGCACAGGTCCGTAGCACATGAGCTTCAATGTACTCGTACCCTACGCTAGCGATAAGCGTCTCATAGCGTTCTATGAGGCTCAATGTGTCGAAAGCCTGCCAGAGAGAACGGTCTTGCTGGTCAGATGGTTGTGATTCTGTCTTGACAAGCGTAGCGGCGACGAGTGCTTTGACTCCTCGCGCAAAGGAAGCGGGGAGGATGGAGAATAGATGAGTTTGAAATGCAAGTGTATATGCAGATGTAATAGTTTGACCGAGTCTGTCGAGAGTGTGTTACAAATAAGTGGACAAGGGACTATGGATAGGAATTCACTCGGCACTTGGTTTCCAAGCACTATACCACTCAACAAGCCGAAAGATCAGTGCTCTCACAGTTTCTGCATCTGAGTTGGACTAGACTCGTGTGAGCTCCAGATGAGGGGCTTATACGAGGGCGTACTTCATAAAAATTCATGTAAACTTCGACCTCGCGTGCGATCAGATGCTGGCTATTATGCAAATCCTCTATAGAATGAATTAGATTGCGAGTCAGAGAATGACAGAGTTACGAATCAGACCGAGAAAGACCTCGAGTATGACTGATAATCGTCTGCATTTGTTGATGACGTCGAAGGCTTCCCTAACATGTTGCATGTCTATTGGAAGACCACCTCAATGCTTTTGGGGGGAAGGGACAATCAAACAGGCAAGTTCACCATACTGAGGCCGAGGAGTTTGGTTGTTCAAGTTGTATGGCCTTAAGAATGCTCTCGCCAAAGTCCACGCCTACGCCAACATGATAAATATTCATAACGGACTTGAAAGAAAAACGTACGTGACTGAAGCTCATAAGACCTGATATACCTGGTTCTGCACGATTTATTCGGGCAAAGGACTCCTGCCATTTTGCAGCAACCTGAGCGCGCACCGCGTTCGACGCCATTGAGTCGTTGGAAAGGTCATTCAGCACAGCCATGTGAACATGCGCCCCTCGAATTAACATACTCAATAATCGTTGCCTCTTTACTTCATACCCACTGCGTAGAGATACCCTGGTTGAGACTTGCTTTGAAAACTCAACCGTTTGGCAGTGGTGCTACGATGGGGCCCCACTCCGGCCTTCTTTGTGACTGAGTTGCCAACTTACGGCAGACTCAACGGCCGTAGGTACAAATCTGCCACTCTGGGAGTGAGCTACAATACGACCGTGATGTTTTAAGCCTTCTCGACCACTAGCAAGTCTCAATCGAAATGAGCCTCGGCGAATCTCGAGGTAGTGGGTCAATAGATCACAAGGTACTATGGACGACCTGAGTCCATTAATAGGCCTCGGTGGCTCTGTAACCCAGTCAGATTCGGAGGCTTATCAATATTACAGGCTGCCATCCGAGCGTCTACATACTTGGGACTCGAACATGGAAGACGCTAGCGACTCAGTCGTGACGCCATTCATCCCTACCGAATACGATGCACTTTCTACAGCCCCTGTGGATGCGCCGCCGCCCCCCCACGGAGGAGCTCAGCACCAAGACTCATGCCCAAGCCACAATGCCACTGGCACGGATGCTTCCCAACCATCCTCTGAAACCTCACAGGAACCAGACGTACCACGCCGGGATCCACAGTTTTACTTGACTGACGGGAGCTGCATTCTGCGCGTTGGGAACACCCTCTTCAATGTATGGTTTTTTGTCTACTCGTACGAGATAAGCAAATGATCGTCACTGTAGGTTCATCGTAGCATCTTATCAGCGGACTCTTCTTCGTTTGGCACCTTGTTTACTTTGCCCCAGGGCGACATCACTGTGGAAGGCGTATCAGACGACGATCCAATCGTCCTGCATGGGGACACCCCTGAAGAGTTCCGCAATTTTCTCTGGTCCCTCTATGCTCTGTGAGACTTCAACCCTGGTTTTTGATCATTTAGTCTCATCTGTCCACAAATGACAGCCCACACGAGATAATAGTCACCAGCGGTCCTCTTATTGACCTTAATCGGTTCATAAACATTGCTAAAGTGGCGAACAAATACTCGTTCAAGTCAATCGAGACCTGGGCGTTGGACGTCATTCAAGAGTTCATCGAGAGAAAGCCATCTCCGCTACTTGATACCATTCCAGTCGGGTGTCCCTTCTCTACTAATGCGCCATCATCTGCGTTTACTGAGAGCAAGCGTCAAATATCCCGCTTGGTGCAACTTGCGCAAACATGTGGACATGCGAACTTGCTGGAGACCATGGTCACACTGCTCCGGCAGTTCATGTCGGTATCGCTCCACTTCTCCTACCTGGCAATGTCCCTGGCGGATGATTTGGATATCAGAGAGTTGCGTGGTCTGGCATACATGGAAGTTTTACAAAGGTCTGTGTTTATTTGTGGCCGCGATGAGAATGGCAACACGCTTGTAGAAGGCGATGTACATGAGAGCTCCGATGGACTGGACCGTCTCGTCGTCAATCCCATGCAGCAGCTCCGCCTACTGTCCGGATATCACCGTCTCTCTAAGGCATGGGAAAAATTGCGCGCGATCCCCGTGCCTTTCGAGCATGCACCTTCTTGTGGAACTACCTGGCATCAACACGGTTGCACCCAGAGCTGGTCGGAGTTCTGGAAGGAGAAATCACGGGCAGACGGGGTACTCGCCCTTGACGCGGCCAATGTTACTGGAAGGTTGCAGGTGATACTGAAGGAGTTTGACAAGTGGGGCTCTGCGACGTACATGCACCATGAGTGCAAGCCGGTCGCAAGGCGAGCCATCCAAGATATGGTGAAGCATATCAGTGATTCATTACCAGACTTTTTCCATGAAACTGGAGAGTACTGATTAAACTTGCACCCTCCCTGTCAAATCTATTGCCACCAGTACCAGTGTTTAACATAGTTTCCACTCTACACCTTTTGCTTTCCTTTGATAACCGTGTCTTCGCAATTAAACGAATCGTTTGAAACACTGCCAGATTCCCCTTTCCAGGGGCCGTTGGATATTTGATGCGTGTCTGTCGTTGATATGGTCATCATATTATGCATCAGACTATCGATGTTGTCGTTCGATGGGGGTGATTCCAGGCCTATCCGCGATCCTCGCATAAGCATCTGTTGAAGAATCTCTTCTTCTTCTAGATGTTGTATACGAGTCCTCAGACCTCGCAAGATCATGTCGAAAAACACTGGGCAAAGTAAGCTTTTGTAGCATGTTGACTGCAGCCCACAGACTTTTCTCGTCTGCCTGGTTCTGTGGCAAGGGGTGAATCAAAGGAGAAAACGACATGAGCTCTTCCTCGATTCTTGGGCCGTCCAACTTGAGTTTCGTAGTCACTTTCTCTTCAAATGCTCCTGGAATCAGCTCCCGGTCTGATTGGTTGGACTCGTCAGGTCCATATGCCGTGTCCAGGGAACTGGCCGGTGATGGTGCACGGATGATGGGTGAGGCATAGACAGGATCACCCGTGTGGATGAGCGGGGCGTTCGGCATATTGGTTCAGTGGTTGGTAACAAAAAGGGCAACGTGATTCGACACGACGCGGTGTGACATCGTTGATGAGCGCGACTCGTGGCAATTAGTCACGCGTCATCTCCATTTAAATTCCTCGATGCGCCTTCAGTCTCTTTCATCTGTTCCACCATCTGCACCCCGGTCCACAAGCGTAGTTATCTTGTATTCTACCTCGTCATGGCTTATGTTTTCAAGAGAGGTCAGTGTCTGTAAGCTCCATTCATTCAGGTAAAGTTGACCGTCCATGTTGCAGATGGGTGAGCTACTTCCTCAAGCGTGATGCGACGCGTCTCCTTGACACCTCAACTCAGTCGTAAGGAGAACGTACAGTTTGATAAGGTATATCTTGTATGTCATTCGTACCATGATGATTTTGTTTACTCGAGCGATAGATCACCGCGAGGGTGAACAAGCTCTGTTATGGCCTCGATATGGACTATGTTGATCCCATTGAGTAAGTCCCGTATCGGATGATGTTTTCAGATACTGATAGCACGTAGAGTGGCAAAAAAAGTGATCGCTGGTGTATACCAAGGCGTTACTACCGTTGAACTGGATGTTAGTTCCTTACACGTGCCAACTTACGTACATTCTAATACTGCCTTAGAACCTTGCCGCAGAAACCGCTGCCTGTCTCACCACAAAACACCCAGACTATGCCGTCCTCGCAGCACGCATAGCTATATCTAACCTGCACAAGGAAACAAAGAAGAACTTTTCCGCAGTGATCAAAGATCTGTACGAGTATGGTATGTAAATCCAATGTTCAGTCAACTATTTCACTGACGCTTTGCAGTCAACCCAAAGAATGGTCGACCGGCAGGTTTGATCTCCGAGGAGACGTACAAGGTTGTGCAGAAGCATGCTGCTACGCTGGATTCCGCGATCATCTATGATCGTGATTTCAACTACAATTAGTGAGTCGCCACTAGTCTAGTCATTACTTGTTTAACTGGTTACTGTAGTTTTGGCTTCAAGACCCTTGAGAGATCTTACTTGCTTAGGACCAACGGTCGTGTTGCGGAGCGTCCACAGCACATGATCATGCGAGTAGCCGTGGGCATTCACGGTGATAATATCGAGCGCGTATTGGAAACGTATAATTTAATGTCGGAGCGATACTTCACGCATGCGTCGCCAACACTTTTCAATGCCGGCACACCCCATCCACAACTCAGTTCTTGTTTTCTTGTTTGCATGAAGGATGATTCAATTGAAGGCATTTATGACACTCTGAAGACTTGTGCTATGATCAGCAAGACCGCAGGTGGTATTGGTTTGAACATCCATTGTATCCGGGCCACAGGGTGAGTGTAGTTCTTATATCACATTAATCAAAGTGAACATATTTTCCTGTAGATCATACATCGCAGGCACCAATGGATACTCAAACGGCATAATTCCTATGCTACGTGCATATGATGCGACGGCACGCTACGTTGACCAAGGAGGCAACAAGCGTCCTGGCGCTTTTGCAATTTATTTGGAGCCCTGGCATAACGATGTGTTTGACTTCATTGATCTTAGAAAGAATCATGGCAAGGAAGAGGCTCGTGCTCGCGACCTCTTCTATGCACTTTGGATCCCTGATTTGTTGTACGTCATTTCCTTTTCATGCCATGCACTAGCCTGAACGGTTTTTTTGAAGCATGAAGCGTGTGGAGACAAACGAGGATTGGTCCCTTTTCTGCCCGAATGAAGCGCCAGGGATGGCTGACTGTTGGGGCGAAGAGTTTGAGGCTTTGTACGAGAAATATGAAAAGGAGGGTCGCGCACGTAGGACTGTCCCTGCACAGAAACTTTGGTACGCTATTCTCGAGGCTCAAATCGAGACCGGAGGACCTTTCATGGTTTATAAAGACTCTGCTAATCGTAAGAGCGTATTTATTGCTCAGAGTTTCCAGCTCACTTTCTATCTAGGAAAGTCTAATCAACAGAACCTCGGCACAATCAAGTCATCTAATCTGTGCACCGAGATCATCGAATATTCTTCCCCTGATGAGGTCGCTGTGTGCAATCTTGCTTCCCTCGCCCTCCCTACGTTCATCAAGAACGGTCAGTATGATTTCCAAAAACTTCACGAGGTCACAAAGGTAGTTACGTACAACCTTAACCGCATTATCGATGTCAACTACTATCCTGTTCCCGAGGCGCGTAGATCAAACACGCGTCATCGTCCCATTGGCCTCGGCGTTCAGGGTTTGGCTGACGCCTTCATGAATCTTCGCCTTCCTTTCGACTCTGTAGAAGCTAGGGAACTAAACTTGAAGATCTTCGAGACAATCTATCATGCAGGTCTCGAGGCGAGTTGTGAACTGGCGGAAAAGGAAGGGTCGTATGAGACTTTCCGTGGCAGTCCTGCAGATCGCGGTCAGCTGCAGTATGATCTTTGGGGGGTTACACCTACCGACCTCTGGGATTGGGCGTCCTTGAAGGAGAAGATCGCACGAAATGGGTTGAGGAACTCGCTCTTACTTGCTCCTATGCCTACAGCCTCGACGAGTCAGATCCTTGGGTTCAACGAATGCTTCGAGCCATACACCAGGTTAGTGTTTTGCCCTCAGCAATAGGTTAGTGGCTGAAAAAGTGTACAGTAACATTTATACTCGTCGCGTCCTCGCTGGTGAATTCCAGGTTGTCTGCCCGTGGCTTCTCAGAGATCTTGTAGAGCGTGGTCTCTGGAACGACACGATGAAGAACATGATAATTGCGCACAATGGCTCGGTAGCTAATATCCCCAGTATCCCTGACGATGTCAAAGCGATCTACAAAACAGTTTGGGAAATCAGCCAAAAGAAAGTCATCGACATGGCTGCAGATCGTGGTGCCTTTATATGTCAAAGCCAGAGCCTGAACATCCACTTGCAAGCCCCTACTTTGGGTCAGCTCACGAGTATGCATTTCTATGGATGGAAGAAAGGGCTGAAGACTGGAATGTACTACCTTCGTACGCGCCCGGCTGCCCAGGCCATTCAATTCACAATTGATCAGAGCACCCTCAAAACCGCTAAGATGTTAGAGACATCCAACAAAGCGCGAGCTCCAGAACGGAACGGCGGTAGCATACCAACGCCTTCAGCATCGCCTTCGCCCTCTCCATTACGCAGTACCAGAACTAATGCCCCTGTTTCTTCTACTTCGTCGCTGGGTGTTACTTCGAACTCAACGACAGCGGAGAATGAGGATATCGATCCCGAGTATGCTGCGGCGCTCCAGCATCAGAAAGACCGCGAGCTGGAGGAGGCCGTGTTGGCGTGCTCTCTTGAGAACAAGGAAGCGTGCCTAATGTGCTCAGGCTGAGCTTTGTCATGACAACGATATTGGCCACTTTCTGCTCTAGACTGTGTACGTTTGTGCTTCTCCAAGTTTGCGAAATGTAATCACCCTGTACTATAATGACAGTAGTTGAATAACTGGTCCGAAGTTAACTTGTCGAGTTACGGCTAGCGAGTATACATACAGAGCTAAGAGAGTATCTCTCACGCTGTTGTGTGTGGTTGATGGTTCTGCGTTTGAAGAACACTTTACTTAGGCTTCCCTATCGTCACTCACGCAATGAACCGAGTATTTCACCTACTATACCGACATAGATAATGTCCCAAGGATCTAATAAAAACAGGGTAGTCCACGAGGTATACACGACGACGAAGAAATAGGGTGGTGGCGTACACATAACTAGGAGAAATGCTTGAGTGGACAGTTCTGTGATCCAGGATATCTATCCGAGATGTTCGAAGTGAGTGGAACAAGTCGAGTAATATGCTAGACGCGGTGGACCGTTAGGATCGCAATATGGCCATCTTGCGAGATGGCATGGTTTATTCCTGCACGGAGAATATAGGTAAGCGACAAGATCCATATTGATACTCGTGTGGTCAATACCCTTGTAGCCTGGCTCAAGAAGCCCTTCACGCCATTCCACATCGGCTGTCCATGAGATATCTTCCCACGAGCTGCCAGCGATGGCAGACTGGACCAGAAAGTCCCGTCCGATGTTGTACCCATCAGGGGCGATCATGTGATGTCTGATAGAGTCCTGAAGTGGAGGCTCAGTCAAAGAGTAGAGATAGATCACCCAATGTTGAACGGACCAGCTCCTTTGACACCCTGTGTATCGAAGTGAATAAACAAGAAAAGAAACCCAGTTCCTTTGACGCACCCGAGAAACCAAGCATCGGTATTGGCCATGGTTCCATTCTGTTTCCAAGCACGAAAATGATTTCCCCCTGAATGTCGTGTTAATACAACATTGGAATGAATGTCATGACTTGGGACTAACCAATGAGGGTTTCCAAGCATGTGCCCCAGTGAGGGAAATAGTGTTGACGTGCGAGAATATGCTCGGATTTTCTGCCGTCTCCATCTCCGAGGTCTGCTTTGTGGACATGACCATAATGCAACCCAAGGCACTCCTCGGAGAACCCAATGGATCTTGCGAACATGAATTGCCTGTTCGCAATAGGGAGGGAATAGGATGACGTACTTGTAGTACCAACGAAAACCCTCGTCCGTGAGAACAAATGGGTCTGAAAGATTGGATATAATGACGTTCAAGGGTTCCCCGTATCTAGGTGTCGTGAACTGTGGAGTTCAGGGGTTAACAGGCAGGTCAGAAGGATGGAGGGGGAGCTCACGTCGATAAATCGACCACCGAGTATTCGCGGGTCTACCCAGCCGATCTCATTCCTGGGTGGATCTACGTGGGTGATTGAGGGCAGGAAGGGGAACTGTGTGAGCCAGCTGAGCCATTCAAAGGACAATGGGAGTGTTGGGGCCACGGCGAGGAAGGAGAGAACGTCAAGCCTCATTGTGGTAGCGCTCAAAGGGATGTAGTGAGCTGGCAAGAAAAGAGCTGTGTCGTCGTAGGATTCAATGTACCCCTGGTTCGGAACGAACGTGTATGTCGATCCGAGCTATCCGTGTCACGTGCATACGTCTTTGATTCACGACCGAGTCCGTCGCTGGTCTGCCATGTCACCGACGCTACACGACCTCATCGTCCCCCACGACGACGCAGATGACACAAACCATCGCGATGCAAATGGGAGCGATGTAGATGCAGAAACCGCATCCCAGCGCTCAATCCCCCTCTCCTCCCCTTCCCACTCCCCACGCCCTGTCACGACTCCGCTTCGTGCACAAGAGTTTTTCGCTAGGAGAGATTCACAGGTCAATTCCATCGAGATTGACTTTGGCGCAGAAACGGACGAAGCTGGCGACTCACATAGCGATCTGGATGCACACGGAGCACACTCCATCACTTCCGCCGCACAGTCTACCCCCTCGCAACCAGAGCTACCAAAGACACATCCCACACCCGTGACATACCCTCCTACATCTCCTTCCGACTCTAATGATGCTGACTCCTTTACCTCTGCTGCATCAACCTACTCACGGAAGGCTCGGCCTGAATCAATGCTGTTACAGCCCCCGGATGGTCCCCTGGTGCTGGGGATCGCTTTGGTAGATTTTAACCACTTGGTAAGGCACGCTGGACCCGACATTTGTTCATCATGTTGATACAGTATTAGGTTGGTCCCAAGATCGAGTTCAGTCAGGGAGATGTATTCGAGGACGAAGAGATCGCGAAAATACTTCCTTTCCTCGCACTTCCGGATGGAGCCCATCTAGTGTGTACCATTTATCGCAATGTATATAAATTTTAACCTTGCCTCAGTCTCTCGAAGACTACTCTTACTTCCATCTCGTCCCAGATGTATCGAACGCGACCACGATATTCGGGATATCGTGAGATTTCACAACACATGTCAGAAAGTATATTACCTAAATCAATGCAGATGTAACCGACAAATCGCCGCTTCGACCTTGCTCGTCAAAGACGTCGATGTCACGCGTTCTATCGTCCAGAAGGCAGTTGTAGTCCTGGCCAGCAAGCCTGTCTTTGGTCCAATACGGTTTGTAGTTCAAGTATGTCAATGCGCAACTCTGATGAGTCACCACAGTGATCGACTGGGGGTTGTCACAAAAGCCTTGTTCGCTCAAAGGTATATTTCTCTGTGCTTGCCTCTACCCGCTCAAGGCCTCATGGACATCCACAGAGACTTTACGGACACGCAAATCTTAGTCGAGTTTGGGAGTTCACTAGAAATGTCGTTACGAACGCAACTCACGGAGAGTGGTCTGTATATAGGTTAGCAACGAGTTCGTCTCGTCTTCTCTGTAATGATCGCTGACTTTTCCGAGAAAAGGAACCAGTTTGTAAGTTCTCATACACTCCCCTTACACCCAGCATTGAGTAGTTTTACAGGAGAGAATTCGTTCATGCTTTTCGACATCGTACGCTAGTGTTGTTGAAGGCTCTTATATTGCAGAAGAAGGTTGTCGATAAACATATGTTACTGACCTTCGCTCATCACCTTCTAGATCATGTTTCATGGCCACCCCGTGGAGAGGTTGTGCACCTATCAATATTCACTGATTTCGCTTATACCAGGTTCGTACTAACTAACCCAAAGTTACCCATTCCCTCATTACGTATAGGTTTACTTCAAACGTTGGATGATTCTGGTTCCCCTCCATTGGCCACACGAGCACCCACGCTATCCCGACCCAATTCACTCAAAACATCAGACCGGAAGAGTATGTTAGCATATATTGGTCTGCCGTTAGACCTGTTCGGAAAGGTTGTTCCGTATATGCTATGCTTTAAGGTTCCATGTAAATCTTTCTTTTCAGGATGCCTTTTTTCAGCCATATCTACCACTGCAACAGCTTGACCTCTTGAAAGACTCCCAGAGTTGGCTCTGCGGAAGTACGAATACAATTGTCACGCAGCAAAAAGAGATAGATTTGCTAGTGAATGTATGGTCCTCTTTGCTATCTCTCAGCTTTTGCTTGACCACTTCATAGACCGAGATGGCTACCCTCGAGTTCCGGAATCCGAGATTAGAACGACTGGTTGCTCTCACTCCCGCAGATCGCAAGTGGGTTGATGAAATTGTGCGGGACGTAAACGATTCTTGGGACGATGCTGACCCTACCAGAACTGCCATGCAGTACGTTTTCTCTCTCTCGAATTCGAGTACTTGCTGCTGAGCTCTTTAAAGTTTCAGAGGCAGTGACGATTACCTTAGAGCAAAGGTATATCAGCACATAACACACAGATAAGATGACTAACAGACGACAGTTCGAGGAGTATGTATCTGCAGCACTTGCATCGGTACGATATCGGGAATTCCTGTCGAAAGGCAAGAGCAGTGGAACTATTATTGCAGGGACAGGTAAGCTCGTAATTGTAAATATACTCTTTGGAAGCTCATATCATATTAGGTGGTGATGCAAGCACGCTGGAAGACTTCAATGCCGTATGGGTAGCTGAATTCACCAAGACAAACGCCTATGAGATCTGGGAACGGTCAACTGATCCAATGTTATTTGATATCGTCGAACCCCGGTTAGTCCGTGATCTCGAGACTCACCCGGTTCTGATTTCCTCTGTTATTAGACACCCATGCAACGAGAAACCATCGGTGGTATCAGATATAGGACTCCGGCTTTCCGAAGGTATCCAAGACCTCAGGCTAGAACAACAACTTGCGCCAACCCGTGAAGCCATCTCACGGACACTCACTGCTGGTTCAGCCAACTTCTTCAAAGCTGTCGAGGGTGTCCGCGAGCGATGGCAACAACGATCAGTCAGCTCCCCCTCCATGCAAGATATGGTATCTGATCCCTATGGTGCTCCTGCTGAGACCACGAAGTCCGAGGCTGGCCTCCCCACAACCACGGCGGCCACGACTGATACCACGAAACCAGGCATCAACATATCCCGGCAAACTTCACATGATTCTGCAGCAAGCACACTTCTGCCCCCACGCCCTGTTAGTATGGCACAGGCTGCCTTGGACACGAAAGCGGCATTGAGCACTCTCGGAGCTGGAATACAATCGCTTTGGTCGAATCGGGCACCGAGGTTCTCACTCTCGCGCACCAACGCTACAAATCTGTTCAAAGACCCAGTCCCTAGCCCAGTGCATCAACAGAACAATTTATTGTCCACGATACAGACGTCGCCTCCAAGATCTCGACCAGGTGTGCACACGGTTGTGGAGGTGGCCGAGCACGAACAAGAGCAGGATCATTTCACCGTCACTGGTCTTCCAGATGAAAGAGCGAGCCATGAAACAGGGTCTGGCCAGCCGGTAGGTACTGCTCTTTGATGGACCGTAAACTTTTCCGGTTATATTACATTATTATCGTCACATGCCTGTGTATCTTTTACTCTGGCTTTCCGCAGTTGCATGTTCCTGGGGAGGATTATCACAGCAGATCCCTTAGATCGACCATACAATTGGATTTATGGACACCTGAAGCAATCTAGACCGCTGAAGTGACTCCCGAAGGCTTCTACTATTGGTCGTGGGAATCTCTCGAACCAATTTCTCCGCGCCGAAGAGCATGAACTAGTAGTGTTAATAACACAAATTCAAAGAAATCTAGTTATGTGGATCTCTAAGATTATAAGCAAGCTGCTATGTGCCTCAGTGCATCTACTTACATTATCAAATAGATTCATGCATACTTTCATGCGTGTGGCCCGGTTCCGAACTCAGGCAAGGAGTGAGAAGTGGAAGGCTACAACTGTCTTCAAGATCCCCTTCTCATTGAATAGAGTTGGAATATTGCAGGGAAGTTGATGCAGGTTACCCTGAATATCCTCCGCATGAAGTTTCCCTCCCCATTTTGAGATTTCTCGGTCTTGTGCATCGCATTTCCAGACGGCAGTGCTTGCGAATACAGTAGTAGATCATCAGTCTGTTGCTCACTGCCGCCTTGAGACGTCTATCTGCTGGTTGATAAATGGTTGACTTTTTCCTATAATACAAGAGTATGACCAAACTGAGATAATGATGTGCGAGAAAGTAGCAAATGACAACTGGTATGGTCTAGAAAAGGAAAGAGAAAAGAAAAACCGGACAATGAAGCACTGAGGAGCCGGCTCAAAACGTGCTCGCCCATGTCTCGAGATCAAAGTTTGACACCCGTGCTTGCTCTATCCATTGGTGTTTCTAATGGCGTCCTAGTCAGTACAGTCAATGATTCTGGGATCTCAAGACTTACCAGCAATTCTTTGGGCGTCTGTCGAGCATCAGGATCTTTGAGCAAACAACTGTCCACAAAGTCCTCCGCTTCTCTGGGAAATCGACCTTCGGGAACCAGCCGAGGAGCGGGCTCATTTACAATGTGTTGAAGGAGCTCGAGGATACTCATCATCATACCTCCTCCTTGTAAAGTTACACCTTTAGATTTTCGTCGGTCCTTCTTCGCATTCGTGTCCTTGTCCTTCCTGATGGGTGATAAAGTCATGGTACTTGGGGAAAGAGTTCCTTCCAAGTCCGAGAGATCAGAGTCATCGGGATCAGACTCCGAGAAGGGAAAGCGACCCAGCGCAAGCTCGATTAACGATATTCCAAGTGACCAGACGTCCGATTTGACGGTATATTGAGCACCTTGTATGCGCTCGGGCTGTACAGCAAACATAAGGATCACATGATGTTGTGCAATGTAGAACATACACTCATGTAGGTTGACGTTCCAACAAAAGTATCCGCGATTGAGTTGATGAGTTCTCCCGATACTCCAAAGTCGCATATTTTAATTTGGCCTTGAGAGTTGAAAAGGATATTTGATGGTTTGATGTCTAGTGCATGTGCATCAGTGCAGATCACCAAGAAGAATCGGCGTATGTACCACGATGAATAATGCGATGTACGTCGTAGAGGTATGTCAAACCCTCCAGCACGGCCAATGCAACGTGCCCGACAACTTCGATATCAATGGCTCCAATCTTCTTATAGATACCGTCAAGAGAGCCCTTGTTCATGTACTCCATGCAAATGCAAATGTTTGGGTCCGATAAAAACGCGCCATAGAAAGAGATAATATACGGGGAGTTGCAGTCATGCATGATGTGCAGTTCGCGCAAAATTTGCTTGCGCACAGATGGCTTGGCATCAATAAGGACGATCTGTGCATAACCAGCAATAAGGTGTCAGCGTGTTCAGGAGAAGGGGTGCCAGAATCTCACTTTCTTCGCCATGGTGGTTTTGGTAGGGACATGCTCGACTTTTTTGACACTTCCACCATTACCTTGCCCAAGTTCCTGAAGGTCCTTGAGATCCTCGTTCCGAAGGTCATAACGCGCCTCTGCATTCATGTCCAAATTCGCAAGCGTGTTTGAGAGGGTTGTATGATATGTATTTCGACGTGTAGATGCGGTACCTGTCGCAGGTGCAGATGGAGAACCAACGCCGACCGCGAGCAGGTTGCCTTCAGCATCGCCCGTCGCGGGAGACTGACCAATGGTTTGGGCATTTAAAGTCATTGGCGGTGGCCGTTTCTTCCCCCTTGCTGCTCCTGTCGTTGCTGGCGCTGCGCGTGTGGGCATCGGCTCAGGTTCTTTTGGCCTGGCCGATTGGGTGACATCGAGCTGCAAAGCCTTGAAGTTACGTTTCTTTCGGATTGGGGTTGTCATTTCCCAGAGAGTTCTAGCGAGAAATGTAGTGCCACACAGCCCAAAAAACGAGAACCGCGATGCGAAAGACGGAGGAACTTTCAGAGACTTTTCGTCTGCTCGACTCGACACACAACTCTATATATTACGTAATCAAACAGTGCCGACTCTAATTACATCCCAAACACAGGTGGATTTAAGAAGGAAACATACTGGGAATTTATCCACAAACGATTGCACCTCGGTTATATAATATTTAATAGCGGACAAACTTGAATCACAAATGTGTAGATGAACATGTAAACTTAACAAATTGGATCACCGGGCTAAAGGGGTAAGCTGATGGAGGGCTAGCATTAGTATTGGTAGGACAGTGCATGACAATTGTAGACAACAATTGGAATCACCACATTAACGTAGAAATACTGTATAGTATCATTAGCAAGTCTAGATAAAAGACTACCTATTGGCCCGGTAAGTAAAATAGGTGTTCGTCTGAAATGGGAAGTTAACGGTCGTCATAAATAATCCTGAATTATGATCAATATCAGGTATAAAGGGCAGAGCTCGCTTCTTGTGGAATTCCAACTCCGAGTTTGTCTGGGAGCACTGCTTAAACATAGACTTCATGATGATCGTATATTGCTCGTGGTTTGTACTTCAGCGGTTTATAGTCCACCCTTTCCTTCACCGTGTGGTGAAACTTCGGTTCCTGGAAAGGTATAATTCGGCCTCTGCCCAAGTTAATACTGGGGTCTGATTTCAGTACGTCGAACAACTTCAGTAGCACGGCATGCAATCCCCTTACCTCCATTTGTTGTACCACACTCCATCAGCGTCCTGCCAAGCGTTGCCGCAGGGCAAGATTTCTAGTAGCCACCATATTTTGTTTATCTTTAGTTCGTCAAATAACGGTGCTGTGGCGTCTGAATGCTCTACGGGATTCGGGGTAAACTGTTTGCTAGGTTCATTTGGTAATTCTTGTATAGCGCGAGAACCGATATCTGTAGCATCTCGTGTTGTTTTGATTTCCGAGGGAGCGGGAGCAAGATCGTTGATATCAGAATCCGGTAATACCTGTCCACGGATGGCTACCGGCTGAGGGGAAAGTGGTGATTTGAAACCGATGCGTGCGAGTTCATCGCTGTCGAATAGAATTCCACACTGAGACTGCATGACCTGTTCCACCATCCAGTGCAACGTGATCTGTGCAAGAGACATCTTAACATCATCCTGAACATTTCCTCCGCCAATATCTGAAATGAACCTAAGTAATTCGCGGAGGCGAGCTAGTGGGTCTGCACTGACCGCTATGACAACCCGAAAACCATACTTCCAAGATATCTGTGCACGGGAATGTTTCTTCGGCGACAAACTTTACGCTGGACTCCGTGCTATCCTCGGCCGCTTCATCGTCACCGCTGTCCCGTCGGGCACCATCGGCTAAAGGTCCGTAGTTCCCTTCTTGATGTAGTTGAACTCTTGAACTCTTTCTCTTTAAAAGTCGCCTGAGGGTGGACTGGACGGCATGAGTTTTTCGAGTTATTGCACCTTTCAAATCAGCCACTCTGTCGCGCTGATTATCCTGAGTGGGCCAATGGTACAGATTCGGCCGGAATCTAGACCGATGCTAGGTAAAAAAGGTTAGCGAGGTCCCACCTATGTTCCTGAATAGGTCATACTTCGTCAAGAGAAAGCGCATGCCGGAACACCTTGATAGCATTGTTGGACTCCGAAAAAGGTAGCTCACGATTGAGAAGAACTCCAGTACTCTGTACGGTATCCCTGACAGCAAATGAACAACATGGAAGTGCATACGATCTTGACGATGCTTACCATACACCCACAAATTCCACTTTAACATCTTGTGAAAAGGTCTGTTTGAATCCAGCAGCAAGCTTGATTCCCTCCTTGTCAGTCCGTTTGTATGCCTTGTACGCAAAACCAACTTGTTGGATGTTATCTCTCGGCAATAGCCCAACCTTCACACCATCAGTTAAGTGGGCGACATTCCTAGCTGCACGATTTACCTTATGTAGCATTCCAGCCAACGCACGAGCAGTGTATGCCCCACGAGAGAAGCCTTATTTCGGATTAACAGCAAGCTTGATTAGGATGATGTATCACCTACCAAATAAACAAATTTTGTCTCCGGAGCGATAGTTATCCATGAGGTACATGTAACCACCCATTACGTGTGCATTTAAATACCTGCATATCATCTATCACAAATTCTTATGGATCATCGGCGCACATACCAAGCGACTGCTTCATCCAGAAGCGATGCCAACCGAACCCATTGCGGCGGAACAGTCCAGGGTGCAAAGTATGTGCCGATCCCTGCCTAGATGTCGCTTGGAGTCAAACTCTGGAACTTCAGACAGCAGAGCTTGTAGACGTACTTGATAATAAGCCACTTGCTGGTCCGGACGATCTTTGGAGAGGAGGCCAAAGAATTTAACCACATTCGTATTCTATCCTCATCGAGTTAAGTTCCCGTCTGAACAACCTGTATGAATGACATACCATGAAGCCATACTTCTGGTTCGTGCCATCGAAGCAGAGGACAATGGTGCGAGGCGGTCGAGGACCTTCGTCAGCCACGTTACTTGATCGTATGTTTGACATAGTGACCCAAAGTCAAGAACTGCGATGTGGTATCCTTGCGTGGGTCGAACAGTTCTTCACTGCCGAATCATAGGGACACCTAGTTTTCTTTATAGTGCGTCCGGTAACATATCAACTAACCCGATGCTTGGCGGGGCGTTGATCGCTGGCGGATGCAATCAGACGCGATCGGCACTCTTGTCTAGGCGGCAGGAACACAGACTCAGGCTGTTCAGTATATGACTTGCCGTGCGGCTGTCAACACACTCATTGCCACGTTCACGTCTTCAACCAGCCTCAGCTGGCCTTTTTCAGGAATTGACTTCTGTCAATATGTCGGCTGTGGGGAACGGACAGTTAAAATTTTAGGAACAAACTAAATCTGAGGCCTTTACTTGCCGGAGCAAGACAGAATTTCCTAAAATCACTGTTTGGTCACCTGGTCGGTCACCGGTCACCGAGCAGTGT
>JBBPKD010000251.1:0-27590 GCA_038089075.1 Singerocomus inundabilis
CAGAGTGATGACCCCGACACGCTCTTCTTGTCGTGTGAGAATGGTAGGCTCAGACATCTCTGGATGCCCTACAACGCTGGTGGATGGTCGAGTCTGAGAGTGTTTTTGTTCATTGGACCGAGACCCGCGCCAGCACACGCTCGCCGGGCGGTCCGGTGCGCCACGTCTCTACCAAATGACGCTGCCTGAGACGCTTTCACTGCAGCGTCACCAGACGGCGCGCGACCAGGTTGTATCGACGTGCGGTCTTTCTGGCGGCACAGTCATCCTCTCAGTTCGGTCGCTCACAAGCACGCTCCTCGCCATCGAAAAGGGTCGCCGATGTGACTTTTGCCATTCTCTTGCTCCTCAAGACCGGGACCGGGGTGGCCTCAAAAGATGCACGGGATGCGCCTCGTACTGGTATTGCGGTTCCAAATGTACGCACGATCCGCATGAGACGTCGAGTTGTTACCGACGACCGACTGGTTTCGACCTCAAGGTCAGACATTGCATTGGCGCACGCACAAGAAATATTGCAAGCATTTCAACACATTTTGCGCATCGAACCGATTCGATCAGCTCGCATCTCATGAAAGGGAGGATGCGCTTCTCCTCACCCACTTGCTCGCCGAATGCTCGGCGAGAGGGACAGAGGTGAACGGAGAAGACGACCCAGAGTTGTCGCTGTTCATGTCCTTGCTGCCGGGTCCGGTTACAGGGAGGGATGCGCCGCCTACATGCCCACTATCGACGCGCCAGCGTCCTGTGCAAACGTCCAACGAGCTATTTTCACGTTGCGGGAACAACAACTTTTCGATCCACAGTCATCTGACTACCATTGCCCATGGCGTCTTTCCTTTGGCAAGCCGGTTATTCAATCATTCGTGCGTTCCGAACGCTGTGGCAAAGTATAGGATTGTACCGGCTGGGGAGGTAGTGATGGACGTTGTCGCTCTTCGCGACATTGCACAGGGTGAGGAGGTACGTGGTATGCATCACAGAAAAGGCATGCACGCTCAAATGGGGTCTACTAGATATGTATTCCCTATGTTGACCCTGCTCTTGTCGAGACACGTCAGCAGATATTCCGGTTCACGTACGGTTTCGATTGCACGTGTCCATCCTGTACAGCTTTCAAGTCCCTTGACCCGGCTTGGCCCATTCCAGACGGTGAAGAACTTCGATCTCTCGGGAATTGGCTTTGTGAATTCGTGTTCCCCGATCGATCTCCTGACGCAATCAGACTGCCACGTTCGCCCGTGGACCTTGCCAACATACCTGTACAGATCTTGCCCATCTTGCGCGAATCTTGTCTCACAAGCCTATGTGAATCGTTCAGCACCTATTCGCACGATGGACCGTTTGAATCTGCGCTCAGTGTCGGTCTGGCAATCCTCGCGTTTTACATTGTCGTTTATCCACCAAATTACCCTCAAATCGGTGCGTTGTCCCAATTTTATACTTGGACCTGGATCGAACTGGATCTCTCCGTTTACCAGGGATGCACTTGTTGGAAATGGCAAAGACGGCCTGGAACGCCTTGGTCACCATGCAAGATGCAGATCGACCTCAAGGGTTGGTGTTGCGAGCCCAAGTTAGAGCCTATCTCCAACTTGGTACCCAAGTATGGTCAGTGATTGGGCAGGAGGGAGATGAAGGGGGTCCACAGGCAGAGATGGAGGTGCTGCACCGTCTTTCGAATAGTTTTTGAATATAGGAGGCTTTTCCCAAAAATGGACATGATGCTGACTCAGCACCATCATTCGACGTGGCCGGTTGAGCTGCACAGCATCCTACAACTCTCACTTTACTTTGGCACACGAATCCGACTTGGCTTCGTCGGGGAACATGGAGGCTTGGGTCACGCAGGTTCCACCCATCACACGCGCATGGTTAGCGCTCTCGGTAGTAACAAGCCTGGCCGTCGTACGTCCAGTTGTCCTCCTCTATGCTGCGCAAAGAACTGAGTATGTGGTGTCATATAGCAATGCCAGGTTGTCACACCACTGCAGCTGTACTTTTCTTTCAAATCCGCGTTCACTAATGCACAGGTCAGTATCGTATACCTGATCAGCGAGTATGGCGAGCTCACGTAGATGGCTTTGGAAGCCGTGGCGCATGCTTACCACCTTCTTTTATTTCGGTCCACTTGGGTTAGATTTCGTGTTCCACCTGTTCTTCTTGTGAGTGTATCCTGTATGCTCTGGAATGGGTTAATTAAATTGATGTTCTGCCAGTATGCGCTATAGTCGTATGTTGGAAGAATCATCGTTTGCGAATAAAAAGGCGGACTATCTCTGGATGCTATTGCTCTCGTCGCTCATGCTTCTCGTACGAACGGATCTGTAATACCCATACCCTGACATTATCGGCTGACAAAAGTTTTCTAGGGACTATCCCCATTAGTCAACCTTCCGTTTCTGTCGTCCTCTCTAGCCTTTGTCCCGATTTATGTATGGTCCAGGCGACATCCATCTACCCCTATAGCGCTCTTCGGCATCTTCACTATATCGGCACCGTACCTACCCCTGGCGCTCGTCGCACTCTCGTGGGTCATAAGTGGCACGTGGAAGGCAGCTGCAGGTGACTTGATTGGATGTGCTGTTGGGCATCTGAGCTGGTTCTTGAGAGATGTGTGGGCTAGAGAGATGATCGGGGGGTATACGCCACTGAGCGAAGCTCCCGAAGTGTTGTGCGTCCCTTTTTTTTTGCTCGATCGCCTTGTCAGCATACTGACCGTAGTACGTAGGAAGCGTCTGTTTGGGGATATTTGATGCCTGGTGTCGTATTTTGTACAACAGCCATCGCTAATGGTCGATTTCTCTACTATATTGTACCAAGGCAGGGTGGAAGTGATCTTGGACCTGAATTTTCATGGACCGGAGGTTGTGCGGTTGTATTATTGGTTGCCATCCTGGGTTGATGGGTTCCGCTCTTGCCCTGTGAGCGGAGGCAGACCGGCGTATGTTGTCATTGGGGCTATTGGGTCTCGTGGCATATATTAGGTATGGGCCCTAAGTAAGCCAGTGTGCTTACAACTACACTGGGTAGACGAGCCGTTGCTACGGTCTCTTTCTCTGAACACCTGCAAGTCGGTGTTTTACAGCTAGGTTTTTTATGTGACGAGGGTAGTTGGCGTTGCTTGAATACGCACACGGGAAGCCTTTAGAGATCACATCTCGAACTTTTGTGCGGCGTCCATGATCGTTCCAAAGAAGCGCTGGGATCCTCGAGCTCGGCATGTTCAAGTGATGCAAAGGTACTAGTAGGGGGAGTACCTAGGCAGTGTTAAGGGACATGATTAAATTTACCAAGCTAGAGTGCGGCTCCGCCAACATTATATTGATGAACGCTCGTCGTGGCGGGTCCGAATGTGCTCCTCGAATGGGTGTCCGAGGTCTGTTAGAGACACGGGTGCTGTTTTAGTGGTTTCAGGGCCGTCGACTTCAGAATTCAACTAATCCACAAACATCCGCCGATTCGACAAACTAACTTTCTCTCCGACGCTGTGTTTCTTTCTTTTTGGTTCTCTCTAGTAGCTACCCTTTGCTGTGTGTATTTCTACGTTTCTTCCTCTCGCTGGATAACTTGCCCTCCGTTGGCGCCGAGCGAGGCATTCCCACATGCCCGCGACCTTGCAGTCCCCACCTCCTGTAGCTCGTACAGACTCGTACGATGACCATGGAAATGCCCCGGGCGTACTTTTCCAGCCCCAAGAACTGCATCATGTTCATACGTCGCCTTCCCTATCGACCTTGACCCGCACCGTCGCCATCATCAAGACGCACGCGTTGAAACAGCGCCTCGAAATCATCGAGCCCCGCATTCTCGAAGCCAACTTTGAAGTAAGTGCTCCATTTTTAACGTCACTCAGGGGTTTTTCCATAGTCAGCGTCTTCCCCGCTGACGCTCGGATCAGTCACCCCTTCCGTGTGACCTGGCAGGATCCGCCATCGTGCTTACTAGCATTTCTTTCCTAGATAGTCAAAGAACGACAAATGGAGTTCGATACCGACTCGGACCCGGACACGTTCTACGAGCTATTCGGCGATGATGCCCAATTCCTTGGCGAGTGAGTTTCCGCGTTCGGTGCTCCGCTTCTTAGCCTCACTCCCTCTGACTCCACCGTGCTCACCAGCGGTCCTGTCTGGGTATATGTCCTCGAACGACGACGTGCCGTCCCCGTCCTCTTGTCTCTCCTTCCTTCCCTCAACGGTGCCATCATTGGTGCCAAAACCGAGGCACAGGCCGAGATGCTGATCGCAGCCCTCTTCGTCTCCAGTCCTCCATTCCCTGCCTCCGATCTGCCACTCGTCGCGGGCGACAGTGAATTCGACGGTCGATCGATCCGTTCTGTCAATTCTGCAGTGCTCGAGGCACTCCAGCTCGGTCTTGAACCGCCTCTTGGGTCCTCGCACGCGCTCTCTCCCTCACCTGGCTCCTCGGACACGCGTGGGGCTGGATTCTCGAGTGGTCCGCGTAGCCTTTCCACGTCCAACTCTTCGTCTGATAAAGCTGTATTCCGCGCCCGTCCACTTCCCAAGACACACCTATCCCCAGATAGCGTGCCGCGTCTCACCAAAGCTGCGCTCCTTCGGCAAGGTCTTTCCACGGATGGCTCACCCCGAGCTGAAGTCAAGACGCGCATGTCGCTGGCGAGTACTGGCCGTATCCCTTTGCTACGCAAGAACAAGGAAAATGAGACGGCAGAAAAGGAGAGGGAAAAGGAGCGCGCAAAGAAGACGTTTGCGGGCGTTCCAGGACATAAACGTAAGGACACGATTACTGTAGCCTCGACGGCGCCGCCGGCGATTGCACCGAGGCTGACAAAAGCGGCGGCATTGCGGCTGGGACTTGAGCAGCCTGCGGCGCCACCGGGGAAGAGGCGCATGTCTCTCCCAGCGCCGATGTTCAAGGGTGCTGGACATGGAAGGAGCGTGAACGGTGGTGTCAAGCTTAGCAGTCCAGCTACACCCCCAAAGAAGGATTCCGCGACGAGTGCCAACGAAGCCGATGGGGAGGTGACAGAGACGGAATCCACGGGCAGGAAAGATATATTTGAAGGTGTACCTGGACACAAACGCCGTCAAAGCTTTTCGGTTGCGAGCACGAAGCCTCCGACAATTGCACCTCGCCTCAACAAAAGTGCCGCCTTGAGAAAGGAAGGCGGTCCTCCGCCGAGCAGTTTCATGTGTAAGTGACGTGTCGTTATGGCCTGGACTAGACTGAGATGTTTTCGACAGTCCGTCTGCCCGCGGAGCCAAAAACGCCTGGTTCAGGAACGCAGTCTCGTAGTTCCTCTGTCATGAGCGCATATCGTGACAATGGTGATTTGACCTGGCGTTCCAGGTCTGCAGTACCCCCCCGCTCGGCCTCACGTAACTCCTACGGGGGAGCGCCCGTACTTCAAAAGACTGCTAGCTGCTCCTCTCAGACCTCGAGTAGTGGCACTGGCACTGGCCCAGTCAGTACGGCGAGTACACCGTCCAATGGCAGCACCGAGGCGTCGGGTGGTGTCGCTTCCCCAACGAGAAAAATGCGTCGCCCTAGCAGTTTGCAAGCCCCTACAATTACGCCTCGAGCAAACAAGAGTGCCCTGCTGCGGGCGCAAAAGCAAGCAGAGGACGCTGCGAAACCAAAGAGTCCCTGGGCAAATGCGTCAAAGCGTTGACAAATCATTGGCGAGCGACACGAACAAGGATGTACATTCCCATTTCTCTTTCTATGTATGCTTTATCTACTGAGTTGGCTTGCCTTGAACCCTCGAAACGCGATTCCAATCGTTTCAACATTACAACTTGCGCGATTTTCTGGGCAAAAGGATAAATACCTTTTTTTTTCTCTCTCTCATTCTCTCTCGGATGATGACATCTATGCAGCTATCTCTTCTTGGTACATCCCTTTTATTCTTTTCTGCTGTCGTCGTGCAGATTTGTTCTGTAGACGAAGAGCAGGATGCCCGCTGGGATCGGGTCTGTTGAGTAGTCCAAAGTGTTCATATAAAGTGTAGCGCGTTGCCTGACATTGCTATGTGGTCACGTGTGCAGCGCTGTAAGCATTTGGTCGTCGTCGTCGACGTTACGCTCGTTGCAACCGACATTGTTGAGACGCATCTGCTCGTCGTTTGGCGCGATGCTTTCGAGTACCCGCCCGTCTTCCCGCCGGCTTCCGTTCCTCATACGGTCGCTCACCACCGATTCGGTCACACACATGCCAAATGTCCCGCCACCACCGCCTATCTTGGACGGCCCCAAGTCTCGTCCCTCCCGTCTCTACCCACGTCCCCGCCCTGCTGCCAAGAGTCAACGCCAGGCATTACCTGTCCTTCCGCCCTCATTTGGACGGAACCAACTACTTCCTGTGCCGAATTCGACGCGGGCGCTTCTTGAAGAAATCGTGGACTCGTTCGAAGCACCCATTCGCTATGCATTTGCCTATGGCTCCGGCGTCTTTGAACAAGCTGGGTATAATCACGCTACGGACCTCCAATCGAAGAGCACCGATCGACCCATGTTGGATTTCGTGTTTGCGGTGACGCACCCGGATCATTGGCATTCCATCAATATTCATCAGTTCCCTGGTCATTATCCGTTGCATGCACGTGCCCTAGGGTCCGATTTCGTGTCCAATGTACAGGCGATTGGTCCTGGTCTGTGGTTCAATACATATGTGCCCATGCATGGTGTGGTGAGTAAGGGCACGTGCCTACTTGGTTTTGTCGATGGATGTGCTGTATTGACGGTTGTGCCTGTTAGATGATCAAGTATGGTGTGACGACGGTGGACACGCTCTGTGCTGACTTGTTGAACTGGCGTACGCTCTATCTCGCTGGTCGGATGCACAAGCCGATTCGGATCATCAGAGACGACGCGCGCGTTCGGCTGACGCAGCAAGTCAACCTGGCGTCTGCCCTCCGCACGGCCCTCTTGACGCTCCCCGCTCAGTTCACGCAACGTGACCTCTTCGCGGCGATCGCCGGTATCAGCTACTCGGGAGACCCGCGGATGGTACTCCCGACGGAGAACCGGGGCAAGGTGGCGAACATGGTCGCGAAACAGGAGGGGCAGTTTCGCGAGCTCTATTGGCGACTTGCGCAGGGGCTGCCTGGGGTGGATTGGCGGGTGGGCGCGGAGGTGATCGAACAGGATACGAGTGCGCATGCGCGTGCGGCGCATTTGAAGAAGCTGCCCGACGGGTTGTTGACGCGGGTGCATGCATGTGCCCAAGGGCGGGGGCCTCCCCGAGAGGCTGACGAATCGGCGTATTGGCTGCGTGTTGCGGGCGACGCGGCGTTGCCGTCGATACTGCGTTCAGGTGCGTTGGTGTATCTGCGTGTTGGCTGCCCATACATACGTCCTCACGATGTCTGTGATGTAGAGATGAGCCATATCGTGCGATACCCGGCTACGGTACAGTCGCTCAAAGGTGTTGTGAGCGCAGGATTGATGAAGAGCACGCGGTATACCATGGCCAAAATTCGGAAGTACTGGAAGGGATCTGGGTCGAACAGTGCCCCGGGCGAGTCTTCGTAGTATCTCTGTATCCATTTATCCCCCCCATCTCCATTTCCTCCCCCCCCTCCACTCTTTGCACTATCGAGACTTGGAACCCATTCTTTTCTGCTCTCACCACTACATCGCACCCAAGTTGTAGCACTATGGTATTGACTAGTAATTATAATTTATTTGCCAAGTGCGTGATTCTGGCATGTTGGAACATGCTTTGTGTTGCATTGTTCTTGTTCGGAATTCGTTACATGGACTTTTCTTTTTTGCTCTCAACTCGTGTTTGAACGAGGCGAGACGCGGCTTATCTTTGTCATTTTTTGTTGGCTCTGACACGTCTTTGCACTCTGCGTTTCCACTCGGTATGGGCATGTCGCCAGCGCACACAATAGGACGTCAAGTGCATTGTCCACGAAACGTGTATATAAGCGTGGTGGATACGCGATGGATCCTTGCCTCTCTCTATACTCTCTCGGACGCGCTCTGTCTTGGCCTTGCGACGTTCGTATCTTCTCATCGCGACTGCCACCACAAGTCGTGGCACAGTCTCTACGCCTTTTCTATACAATCTGATCGATCCTCGTCGTCGCGATGAAGCGTGGATTTTTGAACAAGCCCCGCGCAAAGAGGGCCCAAGCATCTCCTGCGCCATCCAAACCATCCTCATCTTCATCCTCATCTGAACAAAATGCCTCTTCGTCTTCCCGTGGCACGCAAGACGGAGATGCAAAGGTTGTAGCTGCAGATGATGCGATGGACGTGGTGCTGACGCCCGCTGGTTCGGGGAATGTGTACGTTTTACCTTGCGCGCGCGCACCTGCAATCGTCATTTAGAGGTCCTCATAGGACGGGTGACGCTGCTCGTAGAGTCTCCAGGGCTGGAAATCGCAATCGCGTCACTGTGGTGCGTACGAAGCGGGCTCGCGTTTGGGCCCCCGAGGACGAGGCTGCCTTGCCCTCGCGCGGTGATGACAGTGCGTATGTCGTACTTTCTGCTACACTTACCCCTGTGTATGGACGCGTTCCTCACGCTTTCGTATTAGTGCCCGAGTTGAACTGCCGCCAGCAAGTCCCACCGAAGGACAAGACAAGGAGATGATCGTGGACGTGAATGAAGATGGCTCGGATCTGTCGTCCAATGATGTCCCGTACGTCTCGCTCTACCCATCGCCTCCAATGATACATCTCATAGTCCCTCCCGTCAGTCCTACTAGTTTCATTGCCTACAGGCCTCCCTTTCGAGGCCCGGGTTGGGGCCGTGATCCCTCCGAGGATTTTTTCCACCAGGTTCCTCGGTCGCACGGCGGACCTCACAGGAAACGCGCCGTGTTCCGTCTGTTTCCACGCGATCCAAACGGCAACATCCTCCTACCGAGCGAGGAGCCTAGAGGCACGCTCTCGCCAGATGGCTACCCCTGGGGTGCTACGTTGTACGACTTTTACCACATCAGCAGGGTGCCGGCGGTCTCGCACATGACGACGGTGATGACCGGGAGTGCGATATGGGAGGCGTTGGAGGCGCTGGGCGAGCTGGGTGCACCGGGAGCTGAGCTCGAGTGGGCTAGGTCGGAGGGCGAGCCGAGGGAGGAGGGTGCTGCGGACACGGGGGAGCTCATCAGGTGTATCGAGATGCGGTCGCACCTGAGGACTTTCCACAACTTTTCGATGCACGATGACGTGCGTAGAACAGCTTTGCCGATTCGTACCATCGAGGATGATGAAGCGGAAGAGCCTCTGAGAGACGGAGCAGGGGAGCAAGAGGATGGCAAGGAACAAGAAAATGGTGTCAAACAGGTTTCAGCAGACGAGAATGATGACACGATAGACAATGATCGCGAGGTTCACGAGGACCGACGTGAGGCGGTTTTAGGACATGGCGATGAAGAAAAGAATCGGAGCGAGATCCAAAACGACGACATGGACGTAGACTCCACCTCCATTGTAGGATCGCAAACGATACCCGTCACGTCGCCTTTCCATTCCAGTTACTACCCTAAGCCATGGCCGTTCATTCCATTTGAAAACCCTCTGTCGATTCTTCTCCAGGAGCGCATTCCATTGTACTTGCTGCCGCAAACACTCTACGTCCACGATCCGTTCAACCTTCTCTCTGCCCGTGAGAGGAGAATCCGTGACACCTCGTGGATGTCTCGCCCCGACATTGTGCGACCGTATAACCTCGCACTTTCTCATTCTGTACGCAAGGAGGTCGAAGAAGTGAGACGAAAAGCCGAGGAGTTGCAGGAATTCAAGGCTCGCACGTTGATCGTCTTACGATACGACCGGACGGAGGAACAGATCAAGAACCACGACCCTGTCATCGAGGTACCACTCCCTCCTTATCCGCGCCGTCCAACGAAAGTCGCGGAGAGCCACTTGTACCTCTCACCTGTCGCCAAGGTCGGAGTAGGGAACCACTCTGTTGTATACAAGGCGGAATGGGAATTACCACGCGACCTCTTTATAAGACCGAAGATTTGTCGAGAGTGCTTTGAGAACAGCGCGTCCAAGGAAATACAAAGATTAAAAGATACGGGACGATGGGAGAAACTGTTGAATGCAGCTGGATGGGGTCCGACGGGTTTTACAGGACGTGAACCAACCTGGGCTGAATTGGACCAGGTCAACGACCCGATAAACTTGGAAAGAGACGAGGAGATCATCGAACGGGAAATCATTTGCATCGTTTCACCCAAGGCGTCTCCATCTCAAATATTTGATTTAGTCGACAATGGCAGGATTTGGGATATGCTCATGGAACGGAGGGATGTGAATCTCGTACACCTCGACCTGACAGAGGATGGTAACAAGGACGAGTCGACGCAGGACTCTGGTGCAGCAAGGATTCGGATTGATCCACCGTTCTCGTACGCAAGCCAAAATGCTTGTAACCATGGCCCGCGCCGTTTCGCTCACCCACGCACGACCAAATTCACCGTCGTCGCGAAGCTTTCTATCGAAAACGATCGTCACCTCTCAGCCGAAGGGAGAAACTACCAACAATTCCCTGAACACTTGTTCCATCATTACAATGGATACACTCTCATTAGCCAGTTGCACAGCATCGTACCCGTCCACGCCGTTGTACCGCAGTTTTACGGCTACTACACAGCGAAAGGGTGCAATCAGCCTAGGACCCAAGGAAAGTCACCCTACTTGAGTCCGATTCTCCTGCTCGAACACTGTGGTACGCCTATTGAGCCTGAGAAGCTCTCCATGGAGGATCAAGAAGAGTGCGCAAGTCTGCTGTTGCGCTTCCAACGGGCTGGATGGTTGCACGGGTCCGTTGCGCCGCGCAACTTTCTCGTCCAACTCGGGAAACCAACCGAATTCCCGCTCGTTCGGGAACACAATCCTGAGCCGAGTTTCCGGCTGATTGATTTTGGGCGGTCGAGGGGGTATGTGAAAGTGGAGGAGAAGCGGGAGGAGGAGCTCGAGGGGTTGCGGATGTTCAAGGAGCTGCGAGGCCAGATGAGTGTCACGCTGTCGATGTGATTCAAATGACGTTTCAAAGTCACAAAGACTGAGAGCTATGGGGTGTGCCCTGTACTGTACCCGTTCGAATTTTGTAATCTATGTACTGTACAGACTTCTTGTAAACTGGTGTATTGCACTGTGGGAAGTAGAATGATTGAACATTGATGAAATAGCAACCGAATGTCATGGACATCTGCAATTGGCATCGATAAGTGTGCACTGGCTTTCGGTTGATTTCGAAATCACTGAGCGTACAACTTGTCTGCCAGCTGCTGCACCTGCAATGTGTTCGTGGGTACGGTGCTCAATTGAGATCCTACACGCAGTATCGCTTGTGCGAAACCTAGTCTATGTACACCTGCTGCATCCAGTGCGTCAGCAAAGCTTGCTTCGTCATCAAATGGTTCCGTGGCATCGTGTGGTGCACTTGTCCTAATTGGCGCAGTTTACTTGTAAAATGTCAAGTACTTGGAAAGGAGAGATGACAGTTATTTTACGCAGCTGCTAAATGGTGCTATGTTCCAACGACATTTCTGCCTGTCCATATCCATACTGCACCAGCCAAGACCCTCAATGCCCGAACACCTTTTGTGCAAGTAGCAGGGATATGCACGTTGCATTTCCTGTTTCGATTCGCTTTCCCACGGATACGCACATCCTCCTACCATCTCCATCGTGTAGCTTTGACGACTCGAGCTTAGTGTTCTTCGTTCATTGCGCTGCATACGCACTGTTGGACCCCACCACGAAAGGTTAGGTTCGATAGGCCATCCTCTTATCACGGTTACACGTGTCGCTCACTGTAACGCAGCTAGACTACATTATCTCTAGTGGTCGGCTAATGATAAGAGGCTGAAGCACCCCTTGACGAGCTCACTCTATCGTGACAATCGAGGCAGCCACCGCTCAACCTGCCGGCGGTAACACAAGATCTGATTCTGCAAGGTGTCTTCACGAGCACCCCCTCGGGCCCAATACACTACCCTGTGCCACCTCCCATTGCTGACCCACATTTGCAATTGCTATTCTTACGAAAGGTCTATATCCAGTAATAAAAGGTATGCTGATAATCCGGAAGACTAGCCAAGTGCAATGACCTGACATTTGGCTAGAATTCGACGCTTGCTCTGTCCTAATGACTCAACGCGACGAGCAAATCATCCTATATCGCAACGAATTACACCTCCACACCGGAATAGAGGGTCGTAATTCAAGGCATCACCTTATTGTCTTACTATACGACCGGTTTCGCGAAAGAGGACAGATTGTAGATCTCGACGAGGCACTAGCCCGAGCAGCATCCTCATGAAGGCGTTGCATTGGGTAATTCAGTGAACTCTTTTCGTGCGCGTTTGTCCAAGCACGACGCGCAGTCTGACCTGGACAAGGCACTTTCCCTCGAATTCAGTGCATTAGAACTTCTTCCCGAGAATCATCCTCATCGAGCTGTTTCACTGGGAAACATTGCAAATTTCCTCCACAGCAGTTTTACACAGCTTGGAATGTTATCTGACCTCGACGAGGCAATTGCACTTGGACGTACTGTACTGGAACTCTCCCCCAAAGAGCATCCTCAACGGACGGTTTCACTAGCCAACCTCGCGAATTACCTTCATACCCGATTAATCCAACTCGGAATGGTGTCTGACATCGATGAGGCGCTTTCCCTCAGGCGCGATGTATTAGAACTTCGGCTCAATGGACATCCTGAGCGAGCCCCTTCTCTGCTCAGTCTTGCGTGCTCTCTTCACGTCCGTTTCGTCCAGCACAGCCAGTTGTCTGACCTTGACGAGTCCCTTACCTTTGGTCGCGGTGCACTGGAGCTCCTTCCCACAGGGTATCATCATCGAGCGGTTGCAATGATCAACTACGTGGATTTTCTGCACAGTTATTTCAAGCAGTCCGGAGCATTATCTGACCTTGAAGAAGCACTTGCGATCGGACGTAGTGTACTGGAACGTATCCCTGAAGGACATCCTGATCAGGCCATTTCGCTAGGCATCTTTGCGGATTGCCTTCATAGCCGATTCGAGTGGTTAGGAACATTGGATAGTCTTGATGAGGCAGTTTTCCTTGCGTGTAGTGCATTGGAACTTCGCCCTAAGGGGCATTTTGATCATATCACTTCTCTGAGATACCTTGTGGAGTTCTTCTCCACCTGTTTCGACAGACTTGGTGTGTTGTCCGACATTGATGAAGCGGTTTCCCTTGGGTGCAATGCGATGGAACTTCAACCCCGCAGGCATCCTGGTCGTGCCCATTTATTGAATGTCGTCGCAAATTGTCTGTTTCGCCGTTTTTCCAAATTTGGAATACTACCCGATCTCGACGGGTCAATCGCACTGCAACGCAGCATATTGGACCTTCACTCTGAAGGACATCCTAACCGGGCTGATTCACTGCACAATCTCCAACATTATCTTTATTACCGCTCTGGTCTAGATGAAGCAATCCACCTATCATGTGCCATATTGAATCTCCGCCCTGAAGGGCATCCTCATCGTGCCATGTCACTGTACAATTTCGGGACTGCCCTCCATCTGCGTTTCATGCAGTATGGATTGCTATCCGACCTGACAGAGGCAATTAGACTTCATTGCAATGTATTAGAACTTTGACTAGAGGGGCATCCTCTTCTGGCTGATTCACAGGCAGAACTTGCAGATTGTCTCCATGATCAGTTCAAGCTGCTTGGCATGCTGCATGACCTCGACGAGGCAGTTGCCCTCGGGCGCAATGCACTGGAACTTTGCCCTGAAGGGCATCCTAATCATGGTTTTTTTTTGTACAACCTTGCAGATGGCCTCCATACTCGCTTCATCCAGTTTGGTATGCTGTCTGACCTCGACGAGGCAATCGTCTTTGCGCGTGGTGCACTAGAACTGTGGAAATATCGAGTCTCTTCGCTGGACCGCATCACGAAATACCTCCACAGCCATTTTATGCAGTGCAGTATGCCGTCCGACCTCGACGAAGCACTTACCTTTTGATGGAGTACATTGGAACTTCGGTTTATTGGCCATCCTGATCGAGCAATTTCGCTACGTAACTATGCGAATTGCCTCTATGCCAATTTCATGCGGCGTGGAGAGTTTTCCGACCTTGAGGAGGCAATCGCTCTTCAGCGTAGTGCATTAGAACTTCACCCACAGGGTATGGGAATAGGTACTTGATCTGGAGTGCGAGCACGCGACTTGTAGATATACTCTCAGTCGTGTGCGATGCAACGGACTAATATGAATTCACCTAGTAGATATACTCTATGTACAGATGAGTTCAATGGTAACGAAGAAAAGAAGTACGAATAGCTCACCTCAGTCGTGTGCGATGCAACGGACTGAGGTGCTCGAGTATGAAAACAAAGGTATATATACTACGAGTGTCTATTGTTCTGTTCAAAGGAGATAGAAGAGATCATATACATTATCCGTGTGTCAATGACCACATAGAACAATAAGAAATACTACGTGAACGACCGTAAGTACAGTAAAGCGACCACATGGATTGCATATGTATGAGCCGTTGTGGCGCGTCGGGGCATACGCGCACCGGTTATGGGTTTGAGCCGTTGCCGGTTCGGGCTGTGCACGCGCTTGTTATTCCGACACAGGGAAACCCTGATCGGCCCGTTACACTGAGCGACCTTGCCAGTTCCCTCCATGCGCGCTTCATCGAGCACAAAATGCTATCTGACCTGGAGGAAGCAGTTGAACTTGAACGCAACGCATTGGAACTTTGCCCAGCCATATGATACACATATGCCGATGTACCGCCTCACTGGTGCTCTTTCGTATATAAGACCGATTATGTACTACGACCACCCCAGTCCGTCGCATCCGTGCACGACTGAGGTGAGGATATACTGTACCATTTGTTACCTACTCGCTCTAACTCGTACTCAGTTAGATCCTCGATAGGTGAATATATACCTAGTCCATCACATCCGCGCACGACCGAGTTAGATCCTCGATAGCATTCTCACATAGAGGCCCTCAGGAGGGCTTTCCCCGGCTCATGGCCCGGCTTGAGGCATGGAAAGCCCTTGGACACTGGCCCAGGCTGAGGCTCTAATAGGGGTAATCTGTCAATCGACACAAGTACTATACAGCTACTCAAGCCACCAAATGCGGTACCTTGAACATAATAGAGGTTTAATTGTACTCTGTTGGATTAGCAAGCGTACGCGCAGCCCAGACCGTGACCGGCTCAACTAATCGCTGGTGTGCATATGGCTCAATACACCACAATCGCTCGTACATACACATTCCATATGGTCTTTCTATTGTAGTTACGGTCGTACATTCAGTTTCTCATCTTTCCTGTGCTCACTGATCATGTGGATTATGGATATGATCCTTTACCCCCTTTGCAGCACACAATAGTACAGTATCATATATAGGTTGTACCTTTGTACTCGAGCACCTCAGCCCGTTGTGTCGCACACGACTGAGATGAGCTACTCGTTTCCACTTCATTAGATACTTTATCTGACTTTTACATAGCATATCTTCTAATAGCCGTGCACTCGCATCTTGATCAAGTCCTAATTCTATCATACTCTTCCCCATTTAATTTTGCTTACATGGAGGACAACACAGCTTGTCTGAAATGGATAGCCATTCCATCAGCTCGCTTATGGGATTCCGAGAATGCAGCCATGCCCGAACTGTGTTTCCACCACTGCCATCAGCAGGCGCAACAGTGAGTATGGCAAGATAACCATAACTACAATTGACTAGGTTTATTTCCTACAATAACACTACACTTTCTTATCTACACTGGGCCCCGGCTTAAGCCTGAGCCAGCCCCGAGCCAGCCCGAGCCCTTGTTAGGGCTTGGCTCAAGATTTTAGTAAGCCCTGAGCTTCTCAAAGCCGGGCCTTAGCCGGGGCTTTTGAGCCAAGCCGGGCCGTGCCAATCACTAACTGCCAATCAACACAGGAAAGTACGGAACAGAGATACGCGATGTAGGTACAATAATTGTCGATACGGTTTCTGTATATACGAGCGTCAATCATGCGCTCACCAGTTTGGGATTGATCCGATCACGGGCCGGGTTGTGCGCGTGCTTGTTATTCCGACAGGTGACATGTAGAGTCAGAGGCGAAACATGACCAAAACCTGTGTAGGTAGTTGTAACAGATTATAACTGACGTTGGCATGTTCCGAATCCTCACAGTGCGTGGACTACATATTTAGGCCAGTCGATAGCCGTGAACTCCATCAACTGACATCCTCATGGGTTTTCCCCTCAGCTTGTTCTACTTGTTTGTGAACACTTCTGATTATTTCATCGCTGTCGCTGTCCTTGTCGGAATCGTCGTAAAGTTATCTCGGCCTTCCACTGTTGTAAGTGTAGTAGTTGCTCAAAACACTTGTTCTCCTCCATATAGACTTATCTTCCTAGTTTTATGGTATACCCACACTTAGATCTACTTGGTGGCTGGGCCAGTGGTATCCTGGTTTAAGGTTTTTGATTGATGCGACGGACATTTTACAACAGGGGTATGACAAGGTAAGTCTAGTGTTTCGTATGTTTCATGCACATTCATTCTGTATTTCAGTTCAAACCAGCCCCATTCAAGGTCATCGGACCTTTCGGCTGGACTGTTGTTCTCACCGGCCGTGAGCATTTGGAAGAACTACAGAAAGCACCTGATGATGCTCTCTCTCTCATTGATGCCTTTAATGACGCGAGTGGCTATTTTTTTTAGTGAAATAATAAAGTCGAACTAAATATCACCGACTTCAGCTGTTGCATGTCAAGTATAGATTTGGATTCCAAATTTTCCAAAATCCATATCATCTCCCAATTATTTTCTCACGATTGACACGAGATATCAAAATCTTGTATCCAGAAATCAGGGACGAGATCGCTGCGGTCTTCAATGATGTGCTAGATCTCAGGGATAACGGTGAGGATGTTATTTTTATTAGTGTGTACATGTTCATGGATGCCCCGAATGCCCAGAATGGAAGAATGTACCAGGGTATAGCATCGTGGAAAAGGTAGTTTGCAGAACAAACCACAGGGTATTGGTCGGACTCCCATTGTGTGAGCCTTGCCTTTTTCGATTTATTTTGTTTTGTTCTTACAGCAGTGACTCTAGGCCGCAACCCTGATTGGATAGATCTCAACATTCGATATACTGCCGACGTCGTCAAAGAAGCAGGTACTATTGGGCTGTTCCCAAGCCTGTTGAAACCGTAAGTCATTTGTAGCCCGTGTCGAAGGTTGAGATTCAACGTGATGCCAGTCTAGCCATCCGGTTCTTTACGAATGTCAATCAAAGCAAACAGCGCGCAAAGAAGCTTCTTGATCCAATAATTGAGGAACGATTGAACATTCTTAATGAAAATGAGTGGACAAACAACCCTGTTGGTTGACAAATTCGTTTTGCAGAATGAGATCCTTACATCGCTTTTCTGATAGGGTGACTTTCTCTTATGGATGATGAAAAAGGCAGAGGGACCAGAATTGACAAAGGAATCCTTGACTGCTCGAGTTTTGGCCATGAATTTTGCGGCTAACCACGTGGGTTTGGATGTCATCACGTCACATCCTTATGACACTTATATTTGTTATTTGACAATTAGACGACCTGCACAGTAATTTTTGAATCTTATACTGTGCTCTGACCCAACTAATTGACGTACTTGTTAGAGCTTTGCTCATGCACTCTTCTACCTTGCAGCAAATCCTCGGTATATACAGCCTCTTCGTGAAGAGGTTGAGGCCATCACTGAAAAGGAAGGATGGTCGAAGGCTGCACTGAATAAGATGCGAAAAGTAGACAGTTTCCTCAAGGAGTGCCAGCGTCTGGAAGGGACCAGCAGTGGTATTACTTTTACATTCCTTTAGTTCATCAACCACCCTCATCACTCCCACTAGCATCTCTGATACGCAAGGCGATGAAAGATTTCACCTTCTCCGATGGCACATTTATACCAAAAGGGACCATTGTCCTCGTTGCAACAAGATGCATTCACCATGATGAAACGTTCTACGAAAATGCTGAAGCATTCGAACCCTTCCGATTTGCCGATCTATGTGAAGAAGACAGCAAGGAAATGAAATGTCAACTTGTCTCGACAACAACAGAGTATTTATCCTTTGGACGTGGTCGGCACGCGTGGTACTCTCTTTTTCTTCAGCGTTGGTGAGAAAGTATTGACTATGTCTTAGCCCTGGGCGTTTCTTTGCCGCAGTCGAGCTGAAATCTATGTTGGCTCACGTCGTAGTGACGTACGATGTTCAGTTAGCGGACGACGCCCCGCCTCCAAAGGCGCGGTATCGCTCGATAGCGGTGCTAGCAGATCCGAAAGCAGAGATCATGTTTAGAAGGAGGGTTGACTGAATGATTTCTCAGTCACCGCACTGCAACGTTACTCTGTCATGAGTCATCCACTCATCGTCATTATGCACATAGTCATCATTTATGCCATTTACTTTTTATACCCTGATGGCTATCCAACTTAAGTGGTTGTTCATACCTTACCTCGTACAGTACATTGTTATCATGTACCTGGTCTTAACCGTTTCGACTCCCGAAAGAAAGTTGAGTCGGTGGAAATTTTCATGTAGTACAAGTTCAGGCGATTACAGTAACGAATGTGAGTCTAAAATACTATGTCGTACATCCGAGCGAGTATGACGATGTTTGCCCCATGCGAAATCATAATACGTAAGCGAAATCCGTCAAGCTTTAGTCCGTTGTCTTTCTACTATGTTCGCAATGAGGATTCATATCTACCGCGTCCTGGCTCCCGATGCGACAATCTCAGAAGCTTGTCAGTTTGTAAATCCACCCCTGCACTTACAATCCGTAATGGCACTCAGTACAGAAATCTGACATCGATGAGTTTCACATTCGCCGAGTTCTTCTGATCCCTTGAACCTTAATGTTCAAAGTAAGATTGATGTTCCGCTCGTTTGCTACAAATTTAACCATTATAGCCATACCCTAGAGATTACATCTACAACCTGAGACCAATTTCAAGAGGTGTGGTTACACTACAACTTATATCATTGCAGTTCCGGTGCCACTGCAAACACTCCAGGCCGCCACCCCGATGGGACAAGTCTCAACATCCGATATACCGCCGACGCCATCCAGGGAGCAACTATTATCAGGCTGTTTCCAAGCTTGCTGAGACAGTGTGTCCCTGAGCCGCCTGCTGAAGGCTGTAACTTAAGGTGGTGACAGTCTAGCTATCCGGTTCTTTACGAATATCAAACACAATAACCAGCGTGTGAGGGAACTTCTTGGTTCAGTAATTGAGCAGCGCCTCAAATCCCTAAACGAGCATGGGAATGAATGTGCAGACAAGCCTATTGTTCAACTTTCTTCTGAGATGAGTTTGGCACTCACTATATGTTCTCTGATAGAATGACTTGCTATCGTAGCTGATAGAAGATGCAGAGGGACTAGAACTCACAGAAGAGTGCTTGACGGCTCGTGTAAAGCCCTCAATCTCGACATCGCCCTTGCTCCTCCTATCCCTCGTTCCGACGCTTTCTCCAAGTCTCACCGATATGTATTGTATTCTCCGTGTCTCGTTCATATGCGTTGATCGTTTGTTTCGTCTCATTCATGTTTCGTTCACGAGTCTTGTGCCCTCGATCCCCCTTACTTATACATTGTCTTCGATTCACCCTGATCACGTCTCAGCTCTTGCTTCACCTTGTTAGTATTTCGTTTCGCCTTGTTCGTGTTCCATTCCGAGTCATTTCTCGCCTCGACCATCGACGTCTTTCGATCCGTGTGCGTGTCCCTGACAGCTCGGATGTTGTTCACTAATCTTTGCCGCCATCCACGTGGGTCCAAATGTTATCTCCTTGATGTCCTTGCAACACCAGATTTTTTGTCTCGTTGTCAGACGACTTCCAGCGTACGCTTTGAATTTATTCTGTAATACACATGCGTTCTTCTACCTTGCAGCAAATCCCCAATATATACAACCCCTTCGTGAGGAGATTGAGACCATGTTATTGGGGAGGGATGGTCAAAGGCTGCACTGAACAAGATGCGAAAAGTGGACAGCTCTCTCAGAGAGTGCCAATACCATCTCAAAGGGATCGCTACCGGTATTGTTTGTTCATCCGCTTATTGCGAAATCATCGATTACCCAATCTATCAGCACATTTGACGTGCAAGGCGTTGAAGGACTTCACGTTTTTGTGTGGCACGTTTGTTACATTGTTACGCATCAACTCGATACATTCACCGTGATGAAGCGTTCTACGAAAATGCCGAGGCTTTCGAACCCTTTCGGTTTGCCGATTTGCGTGAAGAAGAGGACAAGGGTGTACAATATCAATTCGCCTCCACGACGATCGAGTATTTACCCTTTGTACATGGTCGATATTCACTTTCCTTTGACACCGTGGAACATATTGGGTATTGCATTGTCTATCTTAGCCTCGGACGCTTCTTTGCCGCAACCGAGTTCAAAGCTATGTTGGCCCACGTCGTGATAACATACGATGTCAAGTTGGCGGATGGTTCTCCGCCTCCATGGGCTGTGTATTTATCGATACTGGTGTTACCTGATCCGAATGCAAAGGTCATGTTCAGGAGAGTTGACTAATGAATCTCCTGTAATGTACTTAGTATACATATAACTTTTCATTTCTCTATTCGGTGACGACAACAACAATCTACTCGAAAGTAAATACGTCGTGTTCCTTCACACCGCATGGTTCTGATCCAACAGCTCGTATTCACAACAACAAATTGGGCACTCTTCCTTGACACCATCTCATGACGCCCTGCTAAATTACAAGCATTCCTGGGGTCTATTCAGGGAGAATGATAAAGAACCAGATGCCGTCATAGGGTTGCTGCTGTTTTGTTTTCATCCACCAGAGCATTTCAGTAGGTACAGCTCGAGTCATTCTCAAGTGAGAGTGTGTTGTCTAGAGTATGTCTGAGACTGCAGAATCTCTTCGCTACTGTATCGTAGTGCTGTCGAAGGTGCTAGCCTCTGACTCCGTCTGTGGAAACAAACGATACCTACAATTTGATGCTGTTGAACTTGATGAATTTGAGTTCTTATCATCATTCCCCCTGCGACCCACACGATACTTCGCAATTGGAGGTGAAGAAAATCATAAAACAAAGGATATCTAATTGACGATGTGGAGATTCAGAAGGAATCAATATCTCGTCATGATTAATTCCAAGGAACCTGACTAAGAACCTCGACGATTAAATCTGTCATTTGAAACTCCGACACGCAAGCCGCGTCCTGGCCCGTCGTAGTCCTTGACGTACACATTCAAGATGTCTGTCGCCTTCATGGACGCTCCTCAGACCCCCTGGGACCAACTTTGCCGATGCCAACTCCATCAAGGACACGATCTTGCTCGCGGACAACACCCACGGCCTGCTGCACCTTATGCGGAGCGCGCGCGAGGGGCGCCGTCGGCCAGGACCTGATACTCTTACCTGGTGACGCGACGTTCGAGAAGATAGTGCAAGTCACTGGAGGATGGTGTGGCAGTGCAGGTAGGGTGAGAGCCAAAGAGCGAGCAGAGTCAAGGGTAGAGCAGGAGAGCGAGAGCAAGAGCGAGGCAGAGGGTTAGGTTTATAGCGTGTTGTTAGCGCGTTGTGGGGCAGTCCCGGCCTCTATAACGGACGGACGTCCTCCAGTTCGAGAGTTCCAACGGCACTTTGTGAGTCACCTGGCCATTCCCTCTGCGTGACGTATGTTTGACTTGACGAGGATATTATAATCTTGGACGTAGGTAATTATAACGGGTAATCTGACAGGTTTTATAGGACATATCGTCTCGTCAGGACGGAGGGGAGTTTATGGGATTGTGGTCAAGCACTCTTTACTTCATGCTTTTCTTCACTAACCTCCCACCTCGACTAGTCGATCTCCACAGCTTTGATGTGGTCCTTGCAAGTTCGCTTGGATACCCCGTTTATGTGGCCAACATCCATGTCGCTAGCGCAACGGAGGGCCTGTTGTCATGCTTCCAACAGGTCAAGTAGCTTCACAAGTCTGTCGTGCCACATCCTGCTCGGAAAAAGCCTGCCGAGTTTCCAAATGCAATCTCAGGCCGAGCTTGAGATGACTGATTTGGAGCGGTAGAAGAAGTTTGTAACGATGGAGAGCCGTGCAGGGATGTTCGGGGAACTGAACGGCAAGAAGGGCACACCATCAGTATGATTGGATCGACGTTCTTGGCAGGATCTGGTTTCACGTTCGTCAGTCAGTGGGGCAAACCGGAAACCAGGGAGGTATACCTCATTCTATGCTTGCATAATCCTTGGAGAGAGACCATTGTCATAGAGACCGCTGGCAAATGGAGGTATTAAGCTTGTCTCTTCGCACACAGACTGTTTCCTGGCTGCCTCCTCGTATATCTGTATCGGGGCTTCATGCCCACTGCACCTTGCTTCACAGTGACAGCGGCTGGCTGCAACATAAGAGGCTATCCAATTTGCAGGTCTAGTATTTCCTGTCCGAACACCGGGGAAGTCCTCATAATTATCAATCTGTTACATCTCCTACCGCAGAGTGTTAGGTTATGTTTCACGTCTCTGGAGAGTTTCAGATTCTTTCTGTACAAACTTATCCACGTCTATCTGGGTGGATAGATTCCTGTGGAAAGCGAGACATTGGTGCTTCGTTCTGCACATAAGATTAGATTGAAGTACAGTCGGATACAGTACCTGTTGTGTCCGCACCACCTACCAAAAGACCTATTGAGGCTATGAACCCAGCGCGCTGATGTGGAAGACTAGAATTAAAGCATACGAGAATCAGTCGAGCAAGTGCGCAAGAATGTATTACCCTTTTGCATAATTGTGCAAGGGCCATTTTGGGCGAGTAGCCTAAGCGATCGGGTCTGATATATATGAGATAAAGATTCATGGAATGAGCCCCTGAGACGCAAGGCGCGAACATGGTGGCATTAGATTTGAGTGAGGATGACCGCATGCAACTATAAGACGGTAAGCCTGCTGCGCAAGACGCTATTTCCTTAAAATTTGGACACTGCTCGAGTAGGGATGAGCAGAGCTAGCCCATACCCCCGGGGGTACCGGGTAGGGGTATGCCTGGGTAGGGGTACGTATTTGTCTGTCAACCAGAGAAACTGTAACCTAAGAGTACTATATTGTCTATCTTAGCCCGGACGCTTCTTTGCTGCAACCGAGCTGAAATTTATGTTGGCCCACGTGGTGATAACATACGATATCAAGTTGGCGGACGGTGCTCCGCCTTCACAGGTGCTGCATTTCTTGATAGTGATGCTATCTGGTCTGAATGCAAAGGTCATGACTCGTTCAGAAGCAGGGTTGACTGAACGAATCTCTTGCGTCGCATGTTGCTCTTGTTGAACTGGCACTATTCAGCTGCCATTCACTAGCTACACTTATATAGGATTACATTGTAGCATGGCCCCTATTGGCCGCTTTTACCAAGATTAGATAAGGCGCTACTATACAGTAGATTAGATAACCTTATCTCACACCATCCTGTATATGAGCTTCTAAGCTCCACGTTAATATACAGAGACAATTAGAGTGGTTCACTACGTCTCCACCACCTGGTAGAGCCTGAGAGGTTCCTCCTCTGCTGGTGCCCTAGTGGCTGCCCACCTCGGTTCAACAACTCTATTTTGCGATGTTTATGTTTATATTATGTTTCATACGTTTCGCCCTCATCGATCCTGTCTTATCCCAGACTATCTCCTACGTCATGCTTTACTCATACACTCACTCAGCACGCGCGTCGTACTCCTAGTCATACTCCGCCCACTGTACTCTTCGATATTTCACACCTACGGTACATAGACTTTGTCGTTACCGTAGAAGCCTTTCCCAAGACTTGTATATTCACTTCCTCTCCATTTCCTTTGAGCACATAGCCCTAGGCCTTGATCTGTTTCCTGACATATTTGGTGACGACAACAACAATCTACACGGAAGAAAACAACTCGTGCCCGCTCCTGTTCCGTTTCCATCCGCCAGAGCATCTCAGCTCGTGACATTTCTGGGTCAGATTCTCTTTGCTCAACTCGATCTCATTTGAAACTCTGACACGCATGACGCGTCCTGGCTGGTCGTCTACTTTGACTTCTACATTCATGATGTCTGTCACCCTCACGGACAGCCGAATCCTCCTCGCTTTCAAAGCAGGACGTTCCTTCAGACGTGCAGGGACCAATTTTATCGATGCTGACTCCATCAAGGGCGCAATCGTGCTCGCCAACAACGACGAGGGCCTGCTGCACTTTATGTGGAAGGAGCGCACGACGGGCACCATCTGAGAAGACCTGATACTCTTCCCTGGTGATGCGGGTTCGAGAACGTGGCGCATGCCTTCCGGTGTGATAGTCTCAGAAGCTTGTCAGTTTCAAATCCACCCCTGCGCTTACGATCTATAAAGACACTGAATAGATAAGCCCATGTCATAGGTGAGTTTCACATTCTTTCTATGAAAGTCACTCCAGGTGGACGGATGACATATTTGTTGTCGGTCATCAGTTGGGCTACTTATGAAACAAAATCGATGGTTATGGATGTGCCCGCCGAGCCCTTCCGGTCCCTTGAGCCTTAGAATCAAAAGTAAGATTAGCGTTCCGTCTGTTTGCCACAGATGTCTCCTTGATATAGCCATACCCTAGAGACTACATCTATGACCTGAAATCAATTTCAAGAGGTATGATTAAACTACAACTCATATCATTGCGCTTCCGATGCTACGGACGCAGCTGCCAGCACACATTTCAAGCCTCGGTAACTAAGGGGTCTCCACACGCAGCAGGAGCCGTGGCACAAAGCACATTAGTATGTCACAATTAGGTTTCCATTAAGAGCCAACTTCATACTCTGCTTTTTTCTTGCTATGGTAATCTCAATCTCTCAGGCCTCGTGGACCAATTCGTGACTTCCAGGTGTTATTACATCGACTCATAACGCCGATACCTTAGATCTGGTGGTCTTATGGCCAATATCCCTAAGAAAGAATTGTCGAATCCAGGCCATAACACACCTGACACTGGCATGTTTCGGATTTGTCACAGTGTGTGGACTACATATATACTGAAGTCAGTATACAACCGTGAGCCCCATCAACATACATCTCTATGAATTCTCCCCTCAGTCCGCTCTACATGCTTGCGAACGCCTCTGGTTATGTTGTCGCTGTCGCTGCCCTTATCGTCTTTGTGAAGTTGTCCCAGCCTTCGCCAGTGGGTGCAGTTACTCGAAACACTTGCTATTGACCTCTGCTCATTTCTACAGCTTCATGATATACCTACAGTTGGATCAACTAGTTGTCTCGGCCAGTGGTGGGCTGTTTTAAGGTCTTTGATCAATATGACGGATATTCTACAGCAAGGGTATGACAAGGCAAGTATAGTGCTTTGTTTGTCCCATATACATTCATTCACAGTCTTCTAGTTCAAGCCAGCACTATTCAAGGTTGCAGGAGTTTGCGGCTGGACAGTTGTTCTCACTGGCCGCTCACATTTGGAAGAATTACGGAGAGCTTCTGATGATACTTTCTCTCTCATAGAAGCCATCAACGACGCGAGTAGTTGTTTTCTTCCAGTGAGATAAGCACGCACTGAATGCTACCAATAGCTGGCACACCTCGAGTACATAATAGGACCGTGCATTGTCCAAAATCCGTATCACGTTCCAATCATCCGTTCAAGACTGACGCAGAATATTAAGAACCTCTATCCAGAAATTATGAACGAGATCACGACAGCCTTTGATGACGTACTGGATCTCAGAGGCAATGGTGAGCAGGTTGCTCTCATTCGTGTGTGTTATTCATTCATGTTCCGAGCATCCAGAGTGGAAGGGTGTACCGGTGCTGCACAGTGCGGAAAAGGTACTCTGCAGAACGAGCAGTAGAGTGTTTGTTGGACCCTCATTGTGTAAGCATTCTCATTGTCTCCCCTTTTTTTCACTATATTTGCCTATATCAATCACTTCAGGCCGCCGCCCCGATTGGATAAGTCTCAATATCCGATATACTGCCGACGCCATCCAAGGAGCAACTATTATCAGGCTGTTTCCAAGCTTGCTGAGACAGTGGGTACCTGAGCAGCCTGTTGAAGGCTAGGACTCAACATAGTGACAGTCTAGCTATTCGGTTCTTTACGAATATCAGACACAATAACCAGCGCGCGAGGGAACTTCTTGGTCCAGTAATTCAGCAGCGCCTCAAATCCTTAAACGAGCATGGGAATGAATGGGCAGACAAACCTGTTGGTCAACTTTCTTCTAAAATGAGTTTGGCACTCACTATGTGTTTTCTGATAGAATGACTTCCTATCGTGGTTGATGGAAGAGGCGGAGGGACTAGAACTCACCGAAGAGCGCTTGACGGCTCGGATGTTGTTCACTAATCTTGTGGCCACCAATGTAGGTCCAGATATTATATCCTTCGCGTCCTTGTGATGACCAGATTCTTTTGTCTCATGGTCAGACGACTTCCAGCGTACGCCTTGAATTTATGTTGTAATCCGACCAATCTAAATTGACATACTCGACAGAGTTTTACCCATGCACTCTTCTACCTCGCAGCGAATCCCCAATACATACAACCCCTTCGTGAAGAGGTTGAGACCATCGTTACTAGGGAGGGATGGTCAAAGGCTGCACTGAACAAGATGCGAAAAGTGGACAGCTTTCTCAGAGAGTGCCAACGTCTCGAAGGGGTCGCTACCGGTATTGTTTTTGCATTCGCTTTATGCAAAATCTCTGATTACTCAATCCACTAGCACATTTGATACGCAAGGCGCTGAAGGACTTCACGTTCTCGGACGGCACGTTTATACCAAAAGGCACTATTGTTTACGCAGCAGCTCGATGCATTCACCGTGATGAAGCATTTTACAAAAATGCTCACGCGTTTGAACCCTTCCGGTTTGCCGATTTGCGTGAAGAAGATGGCAAGGGTTTACAATACCAATTTACCTCCACGACGACCGAATATTTACCCTTTGGACATGGTCAACAGGCGTGGTATGCATATCCTTTTTACTCCGTGGAGTGTATTGAGTATTGTATTGACTGTCTTAGTCCTGGACGGTTCTTTGCCGCAACCGAACTAAAATCTATGTTGGCCCACGTGGTGATGACATACGATGTCAAGCTGGCGGACGGCGCTCCACCTCCGCGGGCGCTTCATCTCTCCCTAGCGGTGCTACCCGATCGGAATGCAAAGGTCATGTTCAGAAGGAGGGTTGACTGAACGAATTTCTTGTGTCGTGTGTTACTATATGTATAAATATGTCGTGTCTACCCTATTCTGTTTCTATCCGCCAGAGCATCTCAGCTCGTGATATTTATTTGATCTCATTTGGAACTTGTCAGGCTTTTAATTTCTGATCTTCACAATGAAAGAAATATTGCACTGATCGAGGATGCGAGCACGCGACTAGCAAGCAATACACTCAGTCGTCGTGCGATGCAACGGACTATAATATTCACCTAGCAAGCAATACACTAGGTACAGATGAGCCAAAGGTAGCTAACAAAGTAGAGAGACGAAAAGCTCACCTCAGTCGTCGTGCGATGCAACGGACTGAGGTGCGCGAGTACAAACGGTACTGCCTATATACTGTAATGTTTGTCCACATGGAAAGATA
>JBBPKD010000252.1:0-27533 GCA_038089075.1 Singerocomus inundabilis
CTTCTCGGTGCGTTCTCTCGACCTCACACCCCTGGTATAATGGCCTCCAGGATCATATACAGTGTTACTCGGATCGCCTGCAATGCCCAGCATTCCCTCTTCTTCAGCATCATCAATCACTACCTGACACATTGGCTCCGCCTCGAGCAACTCGACAATTGCGGTACAGTATGGATGGGGGCTGTGGTCGAACCGCGCTCGCCACAGCATTCTGGCTGCTGATCTCAGACCCTGGCCCGATAGTCTCCATGACCTCGGCCTGTTCTGTTTCGCAGGTTCCTTCGAGAACTCCGGATGTGTGGTTGACTGCACGGTCGACTCAGCTATCCCCCATTGCAGGTCCTGCAGCCGAGTTGCCCAGACTCGCCCCAGCCACTTATACACTCGTGCCAGGCTCCTTGCCTTCACTGCCTGTCATCTCAACCACTTTATCGCCTGGTAGGACCTCATGACTCACTGCCCCATTGTGGCCCATAGCCACTCCCCGGCCCTCCCTGCTTGGCATACCTTTGCCTGTCGTGTAGTGTGGTGATCATTCTGACCACTCTGTCGGCTTCTTCCACCTTGTGCGGCAGGTTCTGTGCATCGGACAATGTGTCCACTGCCCTTGATGGCCCAGCGCACACTGCGTTTGGGTTTGCGATGTCAGCGGTCTCATCATCGACCCTCTGACGCGCTGTCCCAATCTTCTGGGCTTGACCGACGTGCGACAGATTCACTGTCCTCATGTTCATCCTCCTAGCTGCAGTTTACGTTGACCTCGTACCATAATTGATTTGTTGTTATGCACCTTGGACTTTTGCCGTCACTTTTTTGATATGGCAGGGCAGTGATTGATGTCAGGAACAGACAAAAGACAAGAGCTGTGATGGGCTTGCTTGTAGAGATGAAAGGAATGAATATCCTATTCTCAGGTCTACACCATACTAGAACAGGGTTTATATACTATGGGGTCGTGCGCACAGACCATGATTTAGGGCTGGCGTGAGAACGTGATCAGTAAGCTATGCGTAATCGTAAATGTGTCATAAAGTGTTATCAGCCAATAAGGAACGTCTACCAGTAAGCGTGCTCAGTAAGCAGGGCAAAGGGTAGTGACGTCATGGCGGATATTAAAGATAGAACACTATGGAATAAACCAAATAGTGATCAATATCATGTGACCATGTGCAGGCGTGAAATGTGAAGATCAGAAATCGAAAGCCTGACAATTGATGTCCCTCCACCAGCCTTGTTCTGATTCAGAAAGTCTGGTCATGTGAACTTTTTGTCCTCCAGACTACCCACATGTTGAGTGGCCCTCACTGCCCGACTGGTTTGCAGGAGTGTTTGTCACTGTTCTTGCATCACGATGATGACAGGGGAGACGGGCAGTGCTACCTACTCAGTCAGCCGCACGACGACGGTCGTCACCATCAAGCTGCTCCTTCTCTCGAGAATATCAAAGGAAGCATCAGAATGGAGTGTTGGTAGATAGCAGATGTGGCTAGTTCACACGACGCCAACAAAATGATGTGTCGAGTGAGGGGTTCAGGGGGTTCAGCCTTGTCGGAGGTAGTCAAACAATCGAAAGCATATGCACCCCCACTCCACGTTCGTTTGAATCCACATATTGTATTCGGCAACATGTTACAGAAATGGACTCGTCGGTACACATGTACTATCACTGTATGCACGCGAATGGATATCATGAGTCATCAGAGTCGCTCGCTAGCTGACTGGGCGACAAGCCATTGAAGGTACCTAGACGAGAAAAAAAATATCATGATGTGCAACTCCTGCGCACTCCATCACCGCAAGCACGAGACATGCACGTCCGAGTGAAGGGGATGTCATCCGTGGTACTCAGCAAGAGAGCGCGACGGTGTCAATGGCGCAGGAGATGCCGAGGCCTCAAGGGACGCGCTAAACGGGGACGGCGTACTAGGGATAGAATAGCGCGACGTCCGAGAGGGTGTTGACACGGGCAAGGGGACATATGAAGAAGAGAAGGACTGTTGCGTTCGTGGACTCGTCTATCGACTAACACGAGCACATGTAGATCGTCAGCGTCCGTCTACAATACGACGTCGGAGGAAACAAACGCAAGGTGTACTCACTGATTGTCCGCCGCTGTTTCTGGCCCTAGGGGGTGAGCAAGCACTTGGCGGGCGATAAAGGTAGAGGTAAAAGGGGAATCCATGCATATTTTATCGCGGTGGCAGCCTGGACAAAGTGGAGCGCAAGCAGGCCAGATAGCGTTACCTCTGGCAGGACAAAAAGATATGCCGGTTGTGACATCGATATCCAACATCTAATGGATACGCCAACATACCTGCAGCGCAGACCAACCAGAAAACACAGAGATCATCCTCTCCTCGCACGACGTTGAGGGCCGTCCAGAATGATGGGATAGGCAGTAAATACATGAGCAAAACGAATGTCACGAGACAGGACGCGGGGTTGCGAGCGCTCTGTTTTTGTAGGGCTTTGAAAAATCGGTAAAGTGGTTGGCTTTGGACGTAGCAAAGAGTAGGGACGCTGGGGACATTGTAGTGGAGGGTGCAGCAGCAACGCTTTTGGTCGGGGTTCGACTCGCGACTGCCTTTGCGCGATCCTTTGTTCGATGGTCACGTGATCACAAGAGCTCACTCCTGCCGAGTCGATGTTTATCGGTTTGCGTTGCACTCAATTCCTTGTCTTTCCGATTCCATCAAAGGATTTGTGGGATACATGGATGGACTAACATGACTTTTTCATCCAGTGAAACAACCACGTCGCAGCGAACTTGCTTGCACACTTTCCACACCCCAAATTGACCCGAAACGGTAAGGGACGCGTTCGTAAACCCGCCCTGCTCGTCATGTCGTCAACATCAGACCCGGCAGACTTGATTCCAGCCAAACCTGTGTCTCCAGTACGGTTCCTTGCACCACCCACTTTCTATGCCGTATACAAGATGATATTAATGATTCATGCGATACCAAAAATGTGCTTATTTAGTTGGTCGGCAGGGAAAGACAGTATCAAAGGACGACAAGGCAAGCACCACGAAATGGGTGGATGGGTAAAGAGTGGGAGTAAAGAGAAAAGAATGGGGACACCGCTGAAGAAAGCAGGCCCTTTGACGCGTCAGGAGCAACATTACCCTTGAAATGGTCTGTGAATGTCCACTTTGAGTCTTGTTGTCGAGACTCGGAGGGTTCATTTTCATGGGTGAGGTCCATGCAAGATGCTTTCGGCCTGCAGGACATCATGGATGGTTCTCAAAGCTGGCGTCTAGGTTAGGGTTATGAACAATAGTATGCATGTACGTCGGCCTTGATCTAATGACGACTGAATACTCTGGCAAGCATGACCCTCCGGAAAAAGATATTATTTATGTAAAGGGCACGACCGCTGCGTGCGTGTATCCTGAACAAAAAAACTGATAACTTGGGACATAGAATACATGTCCATATGATAAAATATCTGTCCCACCGGATACGTACAATACAAATGCGTAACGCCGAAACATGCCCATCCAACTGTCAGAGGTACCCCAATCTTGACAGCATGGGGGTCATGTAGTAAAACAAGAACACAGAAGCCAGCCTGAGCTGACGACTGACCCAATACATACACGATGCCCAACGCAATTCTGGATGCAAACATTGCTATGCACCACCTGTCATAATCGTACATGTCAAGGTGAATGCAGTTGCCGTGGAGGTAACGACGCCGCTCGATAGCAGATGTGCAGAGATTAGTTATGTCAGTACCAGCAGTGACCACTCGGACAGGAGAAGGTGTGAAAGCAGTGTTCATAGGTCTCTACATGGACGAGGTGGGGCCAGAATGACTGGGACAACGGCACAGGGATGCTGTGGGTAACTCTGCTACCGACCTCAATACCGATGCTGGAGCCGAATTCGTCTATATCGTCAGTACTGATCAGGGTGTCGAGACTGACGAGCATACATGCTAACAGGAGTCACTGAATTCGTTTGTTCTGACGTTGGTGCCAGGGGGGGATGGAGCGGATGTGAGTGTGAGTGCGGACAGCTCCTGAATACAGGGATCATGCTCAGCCGGTGTTAGTATTTCTATCAAAGAGGACACAGACCCAGATTAGGGTACAGAACAACGACGGGGTGTCCTGCGTGTCTGCCGGAATCAACGATGGTACAGTGTCAATACAGGTATAGAGATGTTCGGGATGCTAGGCGTGTTCGTTGGTTCGGTCTCTTCGTGGCATCAGTTGACAGAGGTCATGGGCAGAGGTGAGCTAGAAGGCACTGATGCGGTCATGTCACCAGTAGCAGGAATTCTGGAGTGTTGGACCTCGAGCTTGGGATGCTATGTGGCGCTGAGGAAGATATCGTCTGCGTCGATACCGGGCAAGGCAGAGATAGAGGAGAGGACAGCTGTCCTCGCGGACGTGGAGGTGGTACATACACGGTACTTACGCCATGCCCTTGGGGTGGAGCGTACTACACCCCCATGTTAGTTACCCACGTGGTTACTATTGACTCGTTATATGTGCTCGTGACAGTACTTGCAATGTCCTGTACGGTATTGAATACCGCACCTAGCAACCATCTACCTCCGTTGTTCCACGGACGGTACTGCTGGGTCTGCCAAGGGGCTAGGCCGGGACCGGAATGATCGTTCAGGCAGAGATGACCAATTCGAATGGTGGTACGAATTGGGTGGAGGGCGACGACGACTGCGGTTGCGGTTGCGGCTTAAAGGGGTCACAAGGGTCCTATGCCAACCGTTTTGCTCATACGCGCTCACAACGGGTGTATAAGTAGGCGGGAAATCGTTTTTCTCGTTGATTGTCTCTACGATGGCCTGTGCGGACTCGGCATTTGGAGGGTGGCCATGACCAGAGAGGATAAGGAAGAGAAGACAACGTTGCTACGTCGAAGAAACTCACTCTGGATCGTCCTGCGTATTTCTGCGACGCATATATGAGTATGATGGGTATGCAAAAAGACTTGGCATACCTTCGGCTCGTCCGATAGTCCGCTCCAGCTTCCCGCTACGCATGAGGTCAACACTCTACCAAAGGATATGAGCAAGGCGCAGCGGAGTATCTCTCGTCCCACAGACGCATGTATTCATTCAGCGTCTCTCCCTTTTGACGGGGCTGTTGGAACAGCAAGTTTGGGATGCCTCCACCACCGTCCATACCGCCAGGAAGTTGCTGGGAAGCATAGCCGCGCACATCTAACGGTCGCTATCCTAGTGCGTGCGCAGCATGGGGTAGGGCAGGTTGTGGACGGAAGTCGCGTGCGAGAAGTACAGCGACGAGTCTATTTTGCAATCTAAGTGGTAAGCGCAAAAGAGTCAGTCTCAGCAAATGTGCATTGGTTGTCTCAGGCAGCGTGCAAGACGATAGCGAGATGTCGAGTCCAATGGTCGAATTGGCAGGTAGGTGCCATAGACAACTAGTGGATGCTGACGACAGGGCCCGATGTGTCCGGGAACCTCGCTACGCGAGCCAATGTGTAGATATGGGTGGGTGAGGGTTATGGTGTGGGGGGATGGGCAGGATCACGTGTAATGCGGGTGAGCACGATCAACAGGTTGCAATGGACAACGCCGAGTCGAAGGGGAGAATAAACGTGCGAAGTGACCGTGATCGCCACAAAGTCTGTCTTTCCCTCGCTCTGCACGTCGATGGCACACGCACGTCAGAGCGTCCGGCATATCGACATAGTGAACACAATGGGTGGGTAGGGAGAAGGAAAGAAAAGACTCATGACGACCTTTACGATCGCAGTCCGTTCAGCGCATATCGTCCCACCTGGAGCACACTCAACTGGTGAGATTCCAACTCCGAGATGCGACAGCGGCCAAGCAAGACCTGACCATAGTATGTACCGTAAGAGGCGTTCTCGACGTTGCAATCCTTGACCACCACAAGGCGGCGCCGACCCGAGACTTGGAGTAGGGGATGTAGGCGTACGATTTGGCTGAGCAAGAGGTGGTGTCAGCTGGATGGTGCACTTACAGGCAATGGGTACCAACAGACCTTGGATGACTGCTTGGACAATATTAGATGGAGAACGACACGACGGACTTTGAGGGCATCCAGATTATCTGGCGATGAACACGCAACCACGGTAAAGTAATAGATCTAGTATAAGATCAGCAAACCAGAATAACCGTGGTATCAACCGTCTGATATCCCGACTCGTGCCCTTTTGACGAACTCACATAACCCTGTTCTACATCCACACTCGCCCCGTCTATCGCACGTCATCACGTTGATCAACATCACGACGCATGTACCAGCACCCCCACATCGCGAGCACATACGACCACCCAGTGTTGGGTCCCCGGGCGAGACTGAAATCGCATGTGGCGCAGGCGATGCCGGAAGGTATGGGGATGTCGGGTCAACGACATATTACAAAGACCCTGGTCCGTATGGATATGGATGATGTGACTGAGATACAGACCTATTGTGCGACGGATGCTGAGGCGATGTCATGGGAGCAGCGTAACGAGGATCTGGCGTACGAGTAGATTGCCACCTCGTAGCAGAGGATGGCCGGGCACGGATGTCTGAGTGGGAATACCATCGTTGGGCACCATGGGCGGTGAAGACTGAGGCGTCGATCCAGGCGAGACGAAGATGGAGGAGAGAACAATTGTCCTTGCGGACCTGAAGGTGGTGCATACACGGTACTTACGCCAGACTCTCGGGGTGTAGCGTACTACACCTCCGTACTGGTCACCCATGTGGTCACCATTGACTCGTTATGTGCCCGTAACAGTACCTAGACGGTATCGAATAGTTCGCTTAGCAACCCTCCGCCTCCGTTGTTCCACGGACGGTACTCCTGGGTCTGCCAAGAGGCTACGCTGGGACCAAGAAAGGAGTGGAATGGTCGTGCAGGCGCAGGTGACCAATTCGAATGGTGGTACGAATTGAGTGGAGGTTGAAACAGCGACGACTGCGGTTGCGGCGGTGGGACAGAAGGGGTCTATTGAAAAGGCGGCAAGGGTCCTAGGCCGACCATTTTGTTCGTCCGCGGTCACAACGGGTGTATAGGGAGGCAGGAAATCGTCTTCCTCGTTGATTGCCTCTACGATGGCCTGTGCGGATTCGGAGGACGCAGCCTGGGAGGACCCGACAGTAGCCGATCGCGGGGGGGCAGCTGGCGAGGCCGGCAGCGTCACTGTCGTCCCTTCCCAACCGTCCTGCAACGAATCAGGCTTGCGAAAAAGGATTGACGCTCCTGTCATTGTAATGACTAATAATAATTACATAATTTCAGAGTTTGAATCAGAGTACTGGTACTCAGTCGGAGACGGAAGCACAAGGTAATTCTGACCACTTTTTGATATGCAACCACAAATCAGCCGGAGCGGCGCTATATCGCATCCACCTCGGAGTTGCGAACAGAACAGAACTCTAGAAAATCGGACTAGCTCCACTCGTGAGGCGATCTCTTAGTGGCATATTGCATGACTCGAAACTGAGAAAGTACTACATATCACCAGCACTTATCCGAGGCTCGAGCACTCTCCTCGCGCCATTCCTTCCACCGCTGAACCACTAATGATTAGATTTTCTAAGGGTTCTGTCGAGACCAACGCCGCATCGTACAGCATAGCCAGATTCACAATACTGTACATGAACAAGGTAAGCCTGGTGAGAGTAGATATTCCGAACCACCGCTCGACATGTCTACCATCCACTGTTCGTATATTCATGAGCGACATATGAGCAGTGACTAGGTCCGTCCACAGATCCTGTCTCAAGTCCCCCGCTGCTCAAACCCGAGATATATCTTCTCTCAACCTCCAAAGCTCCGGTTCGTTCGTGTCCCCATCTATAGCCTGAAGCTCCTCCAGGACCGCGAAATCTGGGGATTCCATTACAGATGCTACCGCATCCTGTCTGGCAGTGGATTGTGAGCCTATACTGATTCTGGAGTCAATCCCTTGCTAGTGACCTCGCATGTCACAGTCATACAGCTCTCGCATGCTGAGGAACCGAGGCATAATAGGACATATGCTCAAGCAAGTAAACAGGCTCATGAAGAGCACCGAAGTGTTGTTTATGTTAGGTGTCATGCTAATCAGAATAATAACATTGGAGGACATGATCCTGGGTGACGAAAGGAAAATATATGAGCAATTAGTTGACTCGCAAATATGCAAGAGTAAGGCAGCATGGGGAATACAGCTAATGGAGCAACCGAGTCGAGAGGGAGATTGGGACCTACGAAATGAAATAAATGATTCCATCTTTCACAAGTAGTTGCATGTACTGATTAGGCTGCCACCACTTTGTTGCTTTGTACATGTCAATAGATTGCTTGGTGGTCTGAGTGACGGCAAGAACCAAAAGTAAAATTCCAAGGAGAGCCCGCATAATTGCAGCACAAGTGCGCAACTTTGGGACAAGGTTGATCCAAGATTGAGTGCAAAATGAAAAATCAAGGAGCTTAATTACTGTAGCAGAGAAGACTTGTGTGAGATTGTAGTGATGACCCGAGGTGGTTGTGCGACCGCTGTCGATGCCTGCTGTCACGAGGGTAATAATCACCTGTGGGACATGGAAACACAGCAGAGTCCAAAGGATCCTTTTGGATTGATCCCACATTTCATACGCTCACAGAATCATTAAAACTGTAATCGAAATCATGGTTCAGAGTGAGATCAAGATGGACAGTCACTCACAATCAGCGGCACAATAAAATACTAGAAATACCCAGATAGCTACACTATACATGATGGCGCCTGTGGAATATCCATGTCTCACCTCAATACTACAGTAGAAGGTAATGAGTTAATCTACTCACACCCATAACGGTATTATAGAGATAGTGGTCATTCAAATTGAGTCGCGTAGTCTATCAGAAGTTGGTTATTGAACGCAGAAAAGATACAAAGTAGACTGACTGTGCAAGGGCCAGAAACAAAGGTACTACCAGCTGAGAATGAGTCTAGTCATCTCTGGCGCGAGGATCAGGATAACACACTTTCGAAAAGGTGAGGACTGGAGTGGCAGTACATCAGGAATTTTACACGTGTCTATTTCGAGCTTATATGGACATATTCGAGCTTATTTGTCTCGTCATGGCTCGTTATTCAACATTGAGCACTGCAAGCCAAAATAGCCAGCTGAGCCAATTAGACAGTAATACTGTCACTCAAGCGAGCAGGCACGATACATAAATGGTATACTGCTGTCATACTGGTCGTAATAGATTGTAAGTCACCTCACCTCGCTCAGCCTTGCTTATAAGCCAAGTGCGCCATCAAACTTTCACCTGAGGGGACTGAAATGCAAGAAAAGTGGGCAACATCAGGGAATGGCAAGAACACACAGCATGACAGTCAGAAACAAAAGTGTGATATGATTGTAAATGTAGCCATAGATACAGAGTGGGTGATACTGTATGGATGTTGGATAGGTTTACTGTTTCTTTTATTCACACCACTGGCCAGACTTTTTCCTGTGCACTCATCCATTGGTTTGACTGTGTTGCTGACACACCAGATGAATGTGGGTTTTGGATGGTAGCACCTTCTTTCCCTGCAGACGAGTCTCGGAATCTCGCTAACATCCATGTTGACAGTATTGTTCATGGTGTCCACTTGATGCTGATTTATGGAGTCGACCAGATGCCCCCATTCATCAACTTTTCTCATTCCTTGGATATCTACCATGCGTTCTATGTTAATTGTCAGGTCTTGTTCGGTATGGTGCCAAGTTTCGGCTGGGGTAGCTTACCGACTCGGTTAGCTAGCTCAGCTAAGGGCTGTGTCTTTGGACTCCACAACTCGGATGACGCTAGGTCCAGGTATATGGTGCTACCCTCAACACCGTAAGGCATCGTCCGAGTTGTGGAGTCCACGGCTCTTAGCTGAGCTAGCTAGCCGAATCAGTAAGCTACCTCAGCCGAAACTTGGCACCATACCGAACAGGACCTTATGTAGACCACCATTCTTTCGAGCTAGTCCAATAGAACATGATTGTACTTTATCTGTGTAATGAGCATATCTATGACCTACAGTCTATGTCCTTGCCATCAAGCAACTCAGTACAGCAGATGGTCCTGAGATGAAGATTTGATGGCGCACTCGGCTTATAAGCGAGGCTTAGTGAGGTGAGGTGATTTACGATCTATTACGACTAGTATGACAGCAGTATACCATTTATGTATTGTGCCTGCTCGCTTGAGTGACAGTATTACTGTCTAGTTGGCTCAGCTGGCTATTTTGGCTTGCCATGCTCAGTATTGAATAACGAGCCATGACGAGACAAATAAGCTCGAATAAGTCCACATAAGCTCAAAATAGACACGTGTAAAATTCCTGATGTATTGTAGAATGAAGGATAGGAAGTACCGCTCACAATAATCATATACGACAGCGGCGACAGTGGCAACTTCTAATAACTCTATAAGATGGATCATTGATAGAAGGTAAGAGTGACCATACCGGACACATAGTCGTTCAACAGGAGGAGGTGTGTGGCAGACTGTAAGTCAGAGGATATGCCAATACAAGAGATACAGCGACATCTGACGGTTTAATGAAAAACAACAATCAAGACTAGAGGGCACAAAGGTCACCATTCCAGTTGACCTCTGCTGAATATTGTATCTCCGCCCGGTGTATATATTTGCTTCATGACTCATTTGGAATCGTGAGTTGTGTATAATCCTCTAGAAGCAAACAAATGTATGGTGTAGGGCGAAAGGACGACGATAGAAGGTCAAGCAAGCACATTTTTGGTATCACATGAGTCATTAATATCATCTTGTATACGGCATGAACAGTGGGCATGATAATGACTCCATGTTCTGCTTTTCGGCTTAGCATGCCAGCTTTTTTTTTATCCAGCCTGCAGTGGATCGCAGTATATCGTACCTGCCTACCTGCCGATGAGTATGTACCTGGGGGCAAGTTCAACCTCCTATTTTAATGGACTGACGATCAAGGAGCTATTTCACTGACAGATCCCTCTGGATCGAGATCTGTACCAATCTACCCACATAAGTATTGCTGAGATGATGAGACGACAACCAAGAATTCGGTGTCAGCAATGCCTCCAACCAGCAACACGTGGTCGATCTTTCACTAGGTTCGAACGGCAGGGCTCAGGTTCAATGAGGTCTGGGAGAAACAATGTAAAAATAAGCATTTCGTGCAGTACACAAGCATTCTTGTCAACGACACAAGATACAACATAGGGTCTCAACACGTGTTGCCGGCAGGAGGCACTGCCAATACCAAATTCTTGGTTGCCGCCTTATCAGCGATATTTATATGGGTAGACTAGCATGAATCTCAGCCCCTGGATGGAGGATATAACTCTCGGCGAAACTCAACTGGAATGACAATCTTTGTGCTCTCTGGTCTTCATCATTGCTTCTCATCGAACCATCAGACATCGCTGCTTCTTTTGTACTAGGCATGTCCTCCGACTTGTCGTCCACCGTACAGCATCTCCTCTTGAACAACTATATGTCCAGTATGGTCACTCATACCTTCTATCAATGATTCATCTTATATGGTCATTGGCAGTCACTATTATCACTGGTGTTGTATTTGATTATTGTGAGTGGCACTTGTCTGTACTCTATCCTTGTTCATTTCAGTGACGCAATGCTGCCATTCTAGTCCTCACCTTTTCGAGAGAGGTGTGTTACCTTGTTCTCCACACCATACTTCCTGGCTGACAATAATCAAAGATAGAGTATATTTGGGTAATGTTCAAACAACAATATCTGGAAAACCACTGAGTCTCTGATAACCCTACAGTGTAGACCCTGGACATGGGTCTCCACAATCTTTGTATTGGTGTGTCACAGTGTCACATAGGGGATTCCACTTCACATGTATTTGAAATTGACAATTTCATAGATCCGTTATGTTGGTCTTTCCTGGACTATGTAAGTATATTGTTATCCACAATGATAGAAAGTCACAACTTCTGGTGTTTAACTATACTAAAGTATATTTGGTGGCCTCCGTAAGTTCAGAGTTAGTCTGAGGCCAACCAAGCTGATTAGATTTATTGTCAGTTGGTACTTCCTTTCTTCCTGGTCCTCTCACAGTCAGCCTTTCTGCTCTGCACAATTTCAGCCTTTAATGACTAACTTCTGGTAGATGTATGCATATAAATCTGAATAACAATCATCTTATGACAATATTATAGGTGTAAGTAGATTAACTCATTATCCTCCACTATAATGAAATGAGACATGCATATTCTATAGGTACTATTGCATATGAGCTGTGTAACTGGGCATTTTTAGTATTTTATTATGCTGCTGATTGTGAGTGGCTGTCCATCTTGATCCTACTCTAACCATGACCTCAATTACAGTTGTGATGATTCTGCGAGTGTATGCAATGTGGAATCAATCAAAAAGAATCCTTTGGGTTCTGCTATGTCTGTATATCCCACAGGTTATTCTTGACCTTGTGGTCACAGGCATTAACAACAATCATACGATCTTGTCAGGTAAAGCTTGTGTCAAATCACATTTATCATTACAATCTCACATAGACCATTTCTGTCATAGTGGATCATCTCCTTGATTTCTCGTTTTGCAGTGTATTATGGGGCAATGCTGTAACCAAGCTGCGAACCCCTATTATAACTATGCGCATTCTCCTTGGAGTTTTACTTTTGGTTCTTGCTATCGCCTCGACCATCAAGCAGTCTGTTGACATGTACAAAGCAACAAGGTGGTGGCAGCCTAATCAGTACATGCAACTACTTGTGAGAGATGGGATTATTTATTTTATTGTGTATGTCTTGACTTCCACTCCTAATCCACATTATTTTCATTTTCATCTTCTAGGATCACCCTCTACAACTTTTTTGATCTGATCCTCAGCAAACCTGCATTAAATGGCACTCTGGTACTCTTTCTGAACACCTGTGGTTTCTTGAGTATATGCCCTATCATGCCTCGGCTCATTATTGGCATACGAGAGCTGTATGACCGTCATCTCCATGGTCGCTGGCAAGAGATTGACACTGGATTCGGTATGGGCTCCCAACCCACTGCCAGCCAGAACGCGGTAGTGTCCGCAATCCCATTCGCAGATGTCGTAGCCTTAGAGGAGCTTCAGGTAGAGCAAAGGGACATGCACGAATCAGAGGAAATTCAGGAGGTTGAGAGGTTAGGAGAAGATGTGTCTCAGGCTTGAGCAGTGGGGGGAATATAAGGTAAGGCCCGGGGATGAACTTAGTTGCTGTCAGTGGGTCACTGATGCACAGAATAGTGGATTGTAGGCACGTCGATCGGTGGTTCAGAATATTTATTGTCACCTATGCTTGTCTATCTCATTTATGTACTGTGCGTCTGGCCATGCTGCAGAATATAGGGGCGCTCTGGCGGGGCCCACTGTTTGAAAAATGTGGCCATTAGTGCTTCGGTGTCGGTGGAAGAACGTCCTGGATATTTCTCTGCAGTCGATATCAGCAATAACATTGGAGAGGGCAGCACTTGGCTTCCGGCGCTTTAATACCAAACACAAATTAAGTAGGAGGGAATATCTACATCCAGTCGAATACTGCTTTGATCAAATTCCAAATCGGCGAGCTCCTTGTGACTTGTACCCTCAAGTTTCACATCATACATTTCACCAACATCGTCTTCATCTCCATCACAGTAAAGTTATGACCCGGACTGACGACATCAACACCAGCATAAACAGCAACAGATGAGAGGCGAGAGACAAACATACAACGCACGTCGACTGTGTCTAAAAGCCAAGTAGTCCGCTGATGTATCAGTAATCTGATACTTAACATTGTACCCATCCTCTTTGCCTTCGTCCATATTCACCAATCAAAATCAAAAGACGTCGAACGTGACCTAGGCACAGATGTCAAGCCCGAAGGCATCCACAGAGCCAGTCGGTGTCGGTCCCGACGTTAAAGGTGGACGGGAGACGGGTGTAGATACAAGTGCAGGTGTCCCCGGGGTGCTAGGGGTGTCCGTCAGTTCGGTCTCGCCAGACCTCGAGCCGCCGTCGTGAGAGGTTGTAGGGATGGGCGGCACAAGTAAGCTCTATACCGTCAACGATGTCGGTGTTACTGGTGGCACGAATTTAGGAGTGGAAGGCGCCGAGATTGGGATACTTGACAGTGTCAGAAAAGGACTTGTCTGCGAAGAAATGGTCAGTGCGGGCGAGCTCGTTAGCACCGAGCCCATCAAGAGGAACTTGTCGGTGCGAAGAAACCATCCAAGAAAGTAGTAGCCCCACCAGACGGTATGATCGACAAGATGTTTGCGCAGAAGTGCGACTGAAGAGTCCAACTGTCAAGCAAATATCATTTATAATCTATTCCACATGTACGACCTAGTCAGATAACGAGCCGAGTTGAAAGTCACGTCGTTCTACTGACACGAGGCACGGACAATGTAATCGATCGGGTCGAAAAAGGGATCGTTCCTGCAATTTGGATTGTTGCTTTATGTCATTCCGAACCTGGTGAGTATCACACTCGGCCTTGAAGGAAAGGAGGGGCGACGTACAGTCTCTTCCCTGCAATCCCAGCCATTATAGTACCTGCCGTGAACGTGAACACACGAAAAAACCAGAAAAATGATCGAGGTCCAGTGCATACAAACAAGGTCAATTTGTTATATGCATGCCTTCCCCGATCACAAATATTCAATCAGCATCCAAGGCTAAAAGGCATGAAAGTGGTGATCATGATGGTATCAAGGACATGTCCACGCAGGAACCATACCCCACTACGTTTGGGTTGATGAGCATTGTCTCCACAAGTATGCACTGATCCTTCAAGTTTACCATATCTGATTATCCCTCTCGTTTATCAGAAATCGCTCGACAATCGCGAAGGTGGAGGACTGACTGGTTTATGAATTTGATAGTGTGACTCGGCTCTTACGCTGGAAATCAGAAGGAAAGTGACCGCCATCAGAAAATGGGGGAGGAGCTCGGTCAGCAGGGGAAGACAATGTCAAAGGACGACAAGGCAAGGACCACCAATGGACGGATGAATAATGTGTGGGAGTAAAGAGAACAGAATGGCGACACCACTGAGGAAAGCAGGCCCTTTGACGGGTCACGAGCAACATTACCCTTGAAACGGTCTGAGAATGTACACTTTGAGTCGCGTTGTCGAGACGGAAGGTTCATATGGGTGAGGTCTGTCGGAATAACAAGCGCGCGCACAGCCCGAACCGGCAACGGCTCAAACCCATAACCGATGCGCGCGTATGGCCCGACGCTCATACATATGCAATTCATATGGTCGCCTTACTGTACTTACGGTCGTTCACGTAGTATTTCTTATTGTTCTATGTGCTCATTGACACACGGATCATGTATATGATCTTTTATCTCCTTTGAACAACACAATAGACACTCGTAGTATATATAGCTGTGTTTTCATACTCGAGCACCTCAGTCCGTTGCATCGCACACGACTGAGGTGAGCTACTTGCGCTTATTATTTATGTAAAGGGCACGGCCACTGCATGCGTATGTTCTGAACAGAAAACTAAAAACTTGGGATATGGAATGCACGTCCAGATGAACAAAATAACTGTCTGAGGCCCCCACCGGATACGTACGATACGCACGCGTAACCCCAAAACACGACCACCCAACAATTATAGACACCCTAATCTTGACAGTGTGAGGGTCATAGAGTAAAACGAGAACACATAGAAGCCAGCCTGAGTTGACGAACGACTCAATGCACATGGAGATGACGACGTCGCTCGATAGCAGATGTACAGAGATTTATTATGTCAGTACTAGCAGTGATCACCTGGACAGAAGGTATGAAAGCAATGCTCATAGGCCTCTATATGGACGAGATGGGTCCAGAATGACTGGGACAACGGCACAGGGATGCTGTGGGTAACCCTGCTACCGACTTCGATACCGATGCTGGAGCTGAATTCGTCTATGTCATCGGTACCGGCCAGGGTGTCGATTGGAGGGCGTTCATGACCAGAGGAGGAGAGGACCCGACAGTAGCCGATCGTGTCCTGCGACGAATCAGGCTTGCGAAAATGATTAAGCCTCGATCACGTGCACGTGCAGCACTCCTGTCATCGCAATGACTAATAATAATTACATAATTTCAGAGTTTGAATCAGAATTTTGGCGCTCAGTCGGAGACGGAAAAGACAAGGTAATTCTTACCACTTTTGGATATGCAACCACAAATCAGCCCGAGCGGCGCTATGTCGCATCCGCCTCAGAGTTGCGAATAGAACAGAACTCTAGAAAATCGGACTGGCACCAATCATGAGGCGATCTCTTGGTGGCTTATTCCATGACTCGAAACTGAGAAAGTACTACATATCACCAGCACTTATCCGAGACTCTAGCGCTCTCCTCGCGCGATTTATTCCACCGCTGAATCGCTAATGATCAGATTTTCTAAGATTTCTGTCGAGATCAACCCTATATCGTCCAGTGTAGCCAGATTCACAATACTGTACACGAACAAGAAAGGTAAGCCTAGGTGAAAATAGGTATCCCGAACCACCGCTCGACATGCCACCATCCACCATTCATGTATTCTTTAGTGACCCATGGGCAGTGACAAGGTCTGTCCACGGATCCCATCTCAAATCCCCCACTGCTCAAACCTGAGATATACCTTCTCTCGATCTCTGAAACTCCGGTTTGTTCGTGTCCCCATCCATGACCTGAAGCTCCTCCAGGGCCGCAAAATCTGGGAGTTCCATCGCAGCTGCTTCCGCATCCTGTCCGGCAACGGGTTGTGAGCCTATACCGAATCTGGAGTCGACCCTCTGCCAGCTGCCACGCATGTCACGATCATACAGCTCTCGCACGCTGATGATGAACCGAGGCATAATAGGACATATGCTCAGGTAAGAAAACAGGTCCAGGAAGAGGAGCGAAGTGTTGTTTATCGTAGGTAGGTTGTAGATCACACCATTAATGTTGAAATATGTGACCCTGGAAGACGAGAGAGAAACATATGACCAATTAGTTAGCTTGCGAATATTCAAATGTAAGATGACATGAGGAACGTCACGGTGGTGAATGAAAGCAATATGGGTCAGGAAGCAAATAGAGACGTACGCAATGAAATAAATAATTCCATCCTTCACAAGTAGTTGCATGTACCGATTAGGTTGCCACCACTTCGTTGCTTTGTACATATCAATAGACTGCTTGATGGTTTGGGAAACAGCAAGAGCCAAAAGTAAACCTCCGAGGAGAAGCCGCAAAATTGCAATACAAGTGCGCAACTTCGGAAGAATGTTCCCCCATGATGTATTGCAAAATGAAAAGTCGAGGAACTGAGTTACTGTGACAGAAAGAACCTGCGTGAGATTGAAATGATGGGTGTAATTCAGCCCAAGCTTTACCCGAGATAGTTGTGTGACTGCTGTCAATGCCAGCTGCTACAAAGGTAATAATAACCTGCGGGATATAGAGACACAGCAGAGCCCAAAGCATGCTTTTGGATTGATCCCACATTGCATACACTCGTAGTATCATCACAACTATAATTAAAGTCATGTTTCAGGGAGTGATATCAAGATGGACAATTACTCACGATCAGCAGCATAATAAAATACTGGAAACGTCCAGGTAATTACATTATACATGATGGTACCTGTAGAATATCCATACCTCCCTTCAGTATTATAGTGAAAGGTAATGAGTTAATCTACTTACACCTACAATAGTGTTATAAAGATGATTATCATTCGAGTTTAAGTGCGTACATCTATCAGAAGTTGGTCATTAAATATAAAAAAGGTACAAAGCAGACTGACTGTAGGAGGGCCAGAAAAAAAGGTACTACCAACTGAGAACGGGTCCAGTCAGCTCAACTGGCCTCAAACTGACTCTAAACTTACAAAGGCCACTAATACTTTAGCAAAGTGTATGCCATTAGTGGTGTAGTTTACTATGCACCATGGTAGCAATATACCTACATAGCCCAAGAAAGACCGAGATAACGGACCTATGGCATTGTGAATTCCCAATACACACGAAATACGCTGCGTGACAAACCAATACAAAGATTGTGGAGACTGATGTCCAGGGTCTGCACTGTAGGACTGTCAGAGACCCAGTGGTTTCAAAAAATCATTGCTTGGACATTACCCAAACATACTCTATCTTTGATTATTTTCAGCCAGGAGATATGCTGCAGAGTGTAAAGTAACACACCTCTTTCGAAAAGGTGAGGACTGGAACGGTAGTGTTGCGATTATCATTTCAAAATGAACTAAGATAGTGTGCACACAAGCACCACTCACGATAATCATAGACAACTGCGGCGACAAGAACAACTGCAAATGACTATATAAGATCAATCACTGACAGAAGATACGAGTAACCGCACTGGACGTATAGTTGTTCAACAGGAGAAGCTGTATGGCAGACTGTAAGTCGGAGGACATGCCAGTACAAGAGATGTAGCGATGTCTGATAGTTTAGTAACGAGAAACAATGATCGAGACTAGAGGGCACGAAGGTCACCATTCTGGTTGACCTCTGCTGATTGTTATACAATATCTCCGCCCAGTGTATATATTTGCTTCATGACTCATTTAGAATAATGAGCTGTGTATGACCTTCTAGAAGCAAACAAATGTGTGGCGTAGGGCGAAAGGACGGCGAGAGAAGGCAAAGCAAGTATATTTTGGGTAGTGAATGAGTCATTAATATCATCTTGTATACAGATGAACCGTGGGCGTGATAATGACACCATATTCTGCTTTTCGGGTGTAACTGTAGGATAAACTCAGCATGCCAGCTTTTTTTATTCGATCTGTAGTGGATCGCAGTATATCGTACCTGCCTACTTTTTGTTGAGCACGTACCCGGAGGCAAATCCAACCTCCTGTTTTAATAGACTGGCAATCGAGGAACTATTTCACTGACGGATCCCTCTGGACCGAGATTCGTACCAATCTACCCATATAAGTATTGCTGGGATGATGAGACGAAGAATTCGGTGTCAGTAGTGCCTCCAACTAGCAACACGTGTCGAGACCCCGTGTTGTATCTTCCATCATTGATGAGAATATTTGTGTACTGCACAAAATGCCTTGACACGGTTTCTCCCAGGCCTTATTGAGGATTGGCGTGAGATCAACCGCATGATCTCTATGGAGGAAAACAGTCGTTATAATGTCCATTGTATTAGAAATATTTACACCTTACAAATGCATACGATGGTAGGATCATGGTATCCAATCACTGCGGCATTCCCAGATCTCTATCAATGCACAGGATGAGACTCACAGGAGGAGAGACTCGAGGAAAGATAGTCTTACCCGAGGCTCTGGTTCCGGTGGTGGGTGTTCACACAAGAGCGGTGTACGAATATGTTGAGGTGCGAGGATGAGGTAATCCATAGTGATGTCCGGTCCAGTTCTAAACCCAACCCAATTTCATGTTCATGTTCTCCTGAATGTACTGTGATGGGTACAAATGCGATAGAATGCATGTATATAGCAATGTCACCATTTTTCCAGATGGAAGTGGACACTGTTGGAGATCAGCCCGTCGATTAGGACTTTCATTAGTCAAACCATAGCACACTGTCTACATTTCCTTATTTGGACGAGCGTTGACCGCTCGTCGCGTCACCGCACGCTCTTTCCCTCCAGTCTCGTACTCTCGACTGGAGTATTCATTCATTTCCTCTAGGTAGATATATATTCCCAGTCTCGTACTTTCGACTGGAGTATTCACTCTTTACCTCTAGTGTCGTTGGCACACCTATCTCCAACAGACACAACCGGATCTGTATGGTTGATGACAGACACAACTGCTTTGTGCGTCGTAATGTTCTAGAATGAAATCGATGAATAGATAGAATTTGTGAAAAATGAGTCATTGCTTTACCGAGCGATACATGTGGGCGTCTTCGAATTGATGCGAATGAGCCATTTTGATAGTGTCAGGAACAGATCAAAGCCTTAGGGCTATGTGCTCAAGGTAGATGGAAAGAAATGAATATACAAGCCTGAGGAGGCTCTGTAGTAAATACAGGGCTTATATACCTACAGTATGGAATGTTAAGGACTTCGGATGGAAGCGTGACAAAGATCAATACGGTCGTAACATAGAGCCGATATGGCTATGACGCTAGCTGAGTAATAGATCAGTAAGCTGGATGTGTAGTAATGTGGAGAAAGTTCGATAGGGATCAGCAAACCAGAAATGAACTAGCTGAGTAGGGGAAGACCGAAAAGGGGCAAAGACTGAAATCTGACATCACCCCCCTTTCAAGACTGAGAGTCCTCATGAGGTGGAATATCGAAGTAATGGACAGAGAATCTTGAGAGAGAAGAGCTATATGCGCGAAAATCGGGAGTGTCAAAGACACCTACAGGTTTCGGTGGAGCTTCGCCTCGACAGATTGGACAGGAGCAGGGTGGATCAACAATGTTTTGGTTACGAACACGCATGCGGGGATGAGGACGAATGGCGGTGGGATGTTTGCGATGGAAATCCTTAATGGCTTGTTGGGCATGTGTTAGCTCGAATGCCTTCTTCCATTCCCGCTCTTCGGGTGGAAAACCCTTCCAATGTATGAGGTATTCAAGGATGTCCCTATGAATATGTGAATCAAGTATTTCCTCGATTTCTTGCTCTTCTTCTCCTTCGACGACATCTGGGGGAGGCGGAGGTGGTTTCTTTTGCGACTGGAACTCTCCTTGAATATAGGGCCATAGTTGTGATTCGTGGAAGACGGGGTGGATAGATCGCCAGCCGGATGGGAGTGAGAGTTTGTATGCCACGATGCCTACTTTTTCTACGACCTTAAAGGGGCCATATTTCTTGTCGTCGAGTTTTCTCGTCAGTCGATCTGTTCGGATATTGTGTGCCTCTAAGAGTACGAGATCACCCTTCTTATACTCTGGTATCGATCTTGTTGTGTATCGATTGTGAAACTTCTTCATTGACGCTGCTGCTTTTTTCAAAGCTTCCTTTGCTAACTCCCTATTCTTTCTCATCTTTTCCTCAAACTCCTTTGCCGTGGGATTCACTACCTTTTTTCTTCGCTCGACTCCTATAGTTGGAACATGCCCATAGTTGAGCATGAAGGGGGAGAAGTTGGTTGCTGAGGATGTTTTCTGATTGTGGGCGAATTCGGCCATGGGTAGCCACTCTGCCCAATCAGTTTGTCAGTAGTTCATATAGATGCGGAGGTACTGTTCGATTTCTCGATTCATACGCTCTGACTGACCGTCCATTTGAGGGTGATAAGCCGTCGACAGATTGGCTTCAATCTTTAGAAGGGTGTAGAGATCCTTCATGAACAAAGAGACGAATTGTGGACTGTGATCCGAAATAATCTTCTTTGGTGTACCATGGAGTTAAAAGACATGATCTTTGAAAATCGTGGCGACTCCTTGGGCTGTTATCGAAGAGGATATGGGGAAGACATGAATCATCTTCGAGAAGCGATCTACAATTGTGAGAATGGCATCAAATCCATTGGAAATGGGGAGGGGACCGATGATGTCGATCGAAATAACTTCCCAAGGGTAAGACGGCGTGTCGTGAGGGTGTAATGGAGTAGTTTTGGACGTGGTCGACTTAACTCATTGGCATGCGTCACATCCTTTGACGTATTGTTCGACGTCCTTGCGAATAGTCGGCCAGTAGAATCGCGTAGTGATAAGATCACGCATTTGTTTGGCACCCGGGTGTCCTGCAAGGGGGTGGTCGTGATTTTCCTGTAGTATCCTATTCCTCAACTTCTCGTCATTTGGAACGTAGAGCTTGTCATTCCAATACACGATCCCATCTTCTTCAGTCCACGGGGAGTTCTTCATCGTCAATCCTTTCTTGATGTAAGCTTCTCTCTTGTACTGAAGCTTTTGGATGTTTTCTTCGATCGGAATGGAGTCGGTGAAACGAACGAAGAGATCTTTGGAAAGGAGGATCTTATCTTTATTGACTGTAGTGTTCACCTCCTTTTCATAGTCTGATCTCCAAGAAAGACCATCTGCTGGGTTGGATTTGCCGGGTTGGTGAGCAATGACGAAGCGATACTCCTGAAGAATCTGTTGCCATCTAGCTTGGCGATGGGAGAGATCCTGCGGTTTTTTGAAACATGTGAGATTTCGATGGTTGGTCAGGATCTCGAAGGGGTGTCGCGCGCCCAACAGATATTGGCGCCATTCCTTGAGGGCAAAGATAATAGCTAATAATTCCAAGTCGGCCGCGTGATAGTTAGTTTCTGCGTCTAGTAAAGAGCGCGACGCGAAAGCAATAGGCCGCCAGATATCGCCTTGACGTTGGGTGAAGATTGCACCAAGCCCCACACCCGAACCATCAGTCTCAATGTGGAAAACCCCATCATCGGTTGGGTACCCCAATGTCGGTGCCGAGGTCAGAGTCGCCTTCAGAGACATAAACGCCTCTTCGTGTTTCTCTGTCCATATAAAGGGGATGTCCTTCCTAGTGAGATTGTTCAGTGGACGTGCGACCGAAGCGAAGTCTTTTATGAACTGTCTGTAGAAATTAAGGAACCCTAAGAATGATCTGAGTTCCTTAATGGTTGATGGTCGCGGCCAGTCTGTGATCACTTTGACTTTAAGAGGATCCATCTTTATTTCCCCATGCGAAACGACGAGACCTAGGTAATCGGTTTCGGTCTTGTTGAAATCGCATTTCTCGTGTTTGAGCGATAACTTATGTGTGCGCAAGATTTGGAGTACTTCTCTGACCGTTTTGCAATGCTCGTCGAGATCGCTCGAGAAGATCATAATGTCGTCCATATAGACAATAACTTGACCTTTACTGATAAGATCGCGGAATATGTGGTTCATCATCGTCTGGAAAGTTGCTGGTGAGTTCGTTAGATCGAAGAACATCACCAATGGTTCGAATAATCCGCGATTGGTTCTAAAGGCGGCCTTCAATTCGTCGCCTTCCTTCATTCGAATGTTATTGTACCCCCATTGAATGTCGAGTTTGGTGAAGTATTTAGCGCCTTTAAGTTTGTCAATCAATTCCCCGATTAGGGGAAGCGGGTATCTGTTCTTGACGGTGATGTCATTTAATTTGCAATAGTCTTGTACCGGTCGAAGTCAACCATCCTTCTTCTTGATGAAGAAGAATGCAGAGGTGAATGGGGATTTGGAGGGATGAATTCTCCCAGTAGAGAGATTCTCTTCCAAGAAGGTGTCGAGTTCCTTCTGTTCGTCCAGAGTTAGGCTATATGTTTTACAATCCACCTTATGCTCGCCGGGAACTAATTCAATGGCATGATCCCATGGTCTTGACGGTGGGAGCTCATCAAAAGTTTCCTTTGCAAAGACATCCTTGAACTCATGATATTCTGAAGGTACCGCTTCTTCGAAGGATTTCTTTATCTTGGCTGCATTGGCGGTGGCCGCTATGTTCGTGGCGACGTTTCGGTTCTCTTCCCAACCAAATTTGAAGAGTCGATCCCCCTTTTCAAGTTTATTAAACGGGTACTGATGGTCATGTTGACATCTAAATTCAATTTCGCCGGCTCTCCAATCGATCCTGGGGTTATGGAGCTTCAACCAATCATATCTGAGGAACACTGTATTTGTAGACAGATCAGTGACTGAGAGTGCGATCTTCTCGGTGTGCCCCCGAATATTCATTGAACATATGACAAAATGGGTGATTCTTCCTGCTGAATTCTTGGTTCCATCAGTGTTATATACCGGGATCGGTCTTGGAAGTGGATGTGTAGGGATATTATGCCTCTCAACGAACTTGCGGTCGATCGAAGAACCTGTAGCACCCGAGTCGATTAATGCATCTTCTGTATACTCCTGTCTGTTGTCCATCGTCATCATGACTGGGACCACTAAGGAACTAACGTTGGGGTGACGACAACTTTTTATAATGTGTTGGGGCTTCTTTTGGAGGTCTTGCAGTATCCAGAAGACGTCTTGATCTTCGGCTCTTTTCAACTGTTGTACTAATTCTGAATCAATTTCCGATCAGTGAGATTCATGAATGAAGTATCGGAGATGTCGTAGAGTTGTTTGTTCGTCTTGTTCTTTGGCTGATCGTTGAATCCATCATATAGACCAGGGGTCAATCGTATAATCTTCGCGACTTTTGCTACGTGTCTTGTGTTCAGATAGCTTCTCAGTAGCACTAGTCGTGTTCCTCATTGAAGTTTTAGGGGATTTCTTCTGTTCATCCGATCTTACCCCCTTTTCTTAATCAGTACTTCGGACTGATTGTTGAGGCCTGGATAAAATCCGTATGTTGGCTGCGAATTCTTTTAAAGGTAATGCTGGCGCGTCGTCTGATAGTACCGATTCGGCAAATCCAACCCAGCAGATGGTCTTTCTCGGAGATCAGACTATGAAAAGGAGGTGAACACTACAGTCAATAAAGATAAGATCCTCCTTTCCGAACTGCGCGGACTTCTTCATACAGTTTAAACAGTTCGTCTTCGTCAATGCCTATCCTTCTCCTCTCCTCTCCTTCTTTCTTTGCTCGGGGGCAAAAGTGGAGTGGGCAGGGCCACGAGTCTCCGCACGTATAACATTTGCCTTTTGCTTGTGTTCCTGAAATGTCCATTAGTACCCCGCTTCCACTGAACGTCCCAGGTGTATTTGGGTGGATTGATTCGTGAGTGGTCGAAGTAGGTTGCTTACTCGAGTCCTGAGTTGTTGTATTGTGAGCGGGTTGGAGCGTGGAACGGGAGGTTGGTGATTTCACGAATTGACGCTTCATATTTCGGAGTAGATCAGAGTCCCTGATTGCTGCTAGGGCGATTTCTGATTTAATCAGTGCACTTTCCCATACTGAGAAGTCTTCTTCTTCGTCAAGGAGCTGCGGGTTTGCTTGCAGAGCGAAGGCTAATGGAGCTTTATTGACCCCTTCGCGAAGGATCTCGATAAGGGTAAATGCGTCTCTGTGCATGTCATACCTGGCGTTAATTGCCAGCCGTTTCAGTCGAATAACAAAGTCTTCGACTGTCTCCTTGGTTCCTTGCACGAGATTTCTGAGTTCGAAGTGTGCCTTGCAAGTTAAATCGGCGGGTTTGAAGGTGGAGTCGAGATAGGCACTGAAAGTGCGGAAACTACCTGTCTTGTGGTATCCTTGGGTGACATAAAGGTCAGCTGCATGACCGGCCAGATTGTCTCCTTGCATGTATGACAGTACAATTAGAATCTTCTGTTTATCCGATGGTTCATTGTTGAATCCATCTAAGTAAAGGTCGAGTGTACGCCTCCACTGGATGTACTTGCTCTTGTCACCATCAAAAATCGCGGGTTTGGATGCGAGGGATTTACCCATGGCCTTGCCCGAAGGTTTGGCCAGGCGTGGGGGATCTTCAATATCTGATGATGATCTTGCTGACTCCATTGCGACATCTTCATCAGTCGGCATAGTGGGGGGAGGTCCTATAAATTTGGGACTGTATTTGGCATATAGTTGGACCCACATCTGCATCTGCTTTGCAAAGTTTGCATCGGCATTCCGATGTACCATAGACTTGCCCTTTTCAGTAGGGGCAGGCGAGGCTTCTTGTTTCATATCGGACCTCTCAGTGGCAATAGTAGCACCGGCTTGTTCGAGTGCTTGCACAATACTAGAGGTAGAAGTTTCTGCATGAGAGGGGCAAGGGGCAGGGAGGGGTGCACCGCCTGTAGTGGCAGCATGGACGGATGCGTGAGATGCGGAGCGAGAAACAGATCGGGAATGGGACATGGTAGACTTCATTGCGAGCGATGACTCAAGCTTCTGCAATTACTGGGAATGATCGCTTTGTATCTGGGAATGATCCCGAACAATACCGAATGCGGGAGTAGGATTAGGGAGTTGGGGGATAACTAGCTTATCATTGAATTCGAAAAGTGTAGGCAATATTTGTTTGGTGTAGGTGGTGCGTCTTCCCAAGGTTATAGGGCCAAGGGGGACAACGCGTAGCGGTAAGGGGACTGTGAATGAGGCTTGTATAATGTCAGGAACAGACCAAAGCCTTAGGGCTATGCACTCAAGGTAGATGGAAAGAAATGAATATACAAGCCTGAGGAGGCTTTGTAGTAAATACAGGGCTTATATACCTACAGTATGGAATGTTAAGGACTTCGGATGGAAGCGTGACAAAGATCAATATGGTCGTAACATAGAGCCGATATGGCTATGACGCTAGCTGAGTAATAGATCGGTAAGCTGGATGTGTAGTAATGTGGAGAAAGTTCGATAGGGATTGGCAAATCAGAAATGAACTAGCCGAGTAGGGGAAGACCAAAAAGGGGCAAAGACCGAAATCTGACAATGTCCCTGCTCCATAGATAGTGTAACTGATCATATTGGATTGTTCAATTGGTTTTGACACAGTTATCCGGAGGGGTAAGTACATTCCCTTACACTCTGAGTCATTTGGCTATTTATAGATCAAAGTCCACATCAGAACAATTCGTTCACAGGTTCTATGTATAGCCACCCAGTAGGTATATAAACCTGTCCGTAGTAGAGAGTGCCCCCTATCCTTAGATACTCATTCCTCATTCTTAACCATCAGTGCTCATGGCTGATCTTCGAGTCTGTTCGTGACAAAAGAACTGATGACCAGATTTTCCAAAGAGCCTCATTGAGAGTGCCCCTGCATTGTCCAGCATTGCCGGATGTGGAATACATAAACAAGACAGACAAGAATAGGTGAAAATAAATATTTTGAACCACAGATTGACGTGCCTACGAGCCACTATGCTTGTGCATCAGTGACCCGCTGACGGCAACTAAGTTCGTCCATGAGCCTTGCCTCAAGTTCCCCAGGCCGCTCAAACCTGAGACACATCTTCTCCCAACCTCTCAACTTCCTGAATCTCCTCTGATTTGTTCGTATCTCCCTGACTGACCTGAAGCCCCTCCGGGGCTGCGACATCTGCGAATGCGATTGCGGACACTACCGCGTTCTGGCTGGCAGTGGGTCGCAAACCCATACCGAATCCAGTGTCAATCCGTTGGCAGCGACCATGGAGATCACGGTCATACAGCTCTCGTATGCTGATGATGAACCGAGGCATCATAGGGCATATAGTTAAGTAAGTAAACATATTCAGAAAGAGTGCCAGATCGCTGTTTAATACAGCTGTGTTGAGGATCAGAGTGGAAACATTGTAGAAGGTGATCCTAGAAGACAAGAAAAAACATGTGAGCAATTAGTTGGCTTGCAAGTACTTCAGAGCAGGATATTGTGAGGAGCATCATGATGATGAATGAAAATAGTGTGGATCAGGAGTGGAAGTTAAGACATACACAATAAAATAAATAATCCCATCTCTCACAAGTAGTTGCATGTACTGATTAGGCTGCCACCACCTTGTTGCTTTGTACATGTCAACAGACTGCTTGATGGTCGAGGCAATAGCAAGAATCAAAAGTGAAACTCCAAGGAGAATGCGCATAGTTATAATAGGGGTTCGCAGCTTGGTTACAGCATTGCCCCATGATACACTGCAAAATGAGAAATTAAGGAGCTGGTTCACTATGATATGGATGACCTATGTGAGATTGTAGTGATAAATGTGATTCAGCACAAGCTTTACCTGAGAAGGTCATATGATTGTCATCTA